>NQII01005704.1:0-41649 GCA_002778355.1 Clitarchus hookeri | reverse complement strand
TTTTTATGAAATTTTTTATGTATACTCGGTAGGTCTGAGAATAGATTTATATCTATTTTTTACACCCCTAAGTAATAAGGGTGGCCACCCCCAAACAATTTTTTTTTATTGTTTGAACAAAATTTTTATTTTTTATTTTTTTATGATGTGGCATCAAAAAATACATACCCTCTTAAATTTTCACCCTTCTACCACCAACCCTTATTTTTTTTATAGCGAAATTCTCCCGTCTCAGTGTTAGTCACTGAACTCCTCCTCCGTCATCGTCCACAGAGCTCCATGCCTCTTCCACTTATATACCACATCCTCACACACTTACAATAAGTTATAGTTATTTTTTTCTAATACTATAATCACTAGAAATACTTTTTATGGCAAAACTCGCTTGTATGTTAAACATTTCGGAAATTATGAGCACCTATGCTTATAAGGCTTAAATGATTCTGTGATAATAATTTTTTTCACTGTCAAGGGTGTGCTGTGTCTCGAAACCTGCTATGCTTATATGCTGTGTGATGTTATATGAGAAGAGGGTAATCAATATGAAAATTCTTCAGCCATGATGAATGATACTATCTTCTAAATGTTGATATCCCTTAGCCAATCAGAGCCTCGCGCAGCATGTTAGGTAAAAGCTCTCCTTGGCCAAAAAAAAGGAGTCACTACGCTATTTGTGAGATTATTAATAAACAATTCCAATACAAGAGTGTGCGTGAATATGTTTAACATATGCAAATCACATCTGCTGCTACATGGCGTCCCATGCTGCTGCTGCATTGTGGACCGTTTCTCACATACTACGTCGAATCTTAACACCTGTTTTTGGTATAGCATAAGTTGAGCGATTCATTGTTACTGAACGGGTGCAATAAGGAAGTCAGGCCAATGCTTGCAGTATTTGCGTTAGGTGTAAGTAGATTGGTTGCTGCAGTGATTTCGTCAAAGGTAACGAAACCTAAATTAATATGCTTATAAAACAATCACTCCCAACAGTAGAAACCATATCTAGTAATGAATAAGTATATTTTTACCTGTGGTGTAACTTACACAGTCTATCTTTGTTTGCATGTGTTGATGAAATATTTAAAGTTACGAGAGCCAATCAGACGCATAGTCCTATTGCGATTGGAGCAAGACCGACAATGGACGGGTCTGCTGTACGTGTGTGTACGTAAGTATGTACATGAATTTTCGTACCGACGCCGTGAGCGTATAGCATATGTAAAACGTATTTCTCGGGAGGAATCGCGCAGAGCCTGGCTGTTGTAAAAACTAATAATCATACTAGTTTACATATTTTTCCAAAACTTGCATCGGGCTGGAGCGAGTCGTCGGGCGTCGCGCACAGCCTGGATGTAGCGAAATATTAATAATATTAATATTTATATATGTATTTCCGAAACTCGTGCTGAAGTGGGTGTGTATGTGTGTAATACTAATTTGCGTAATGACTGGTCGAGCGTACACCACATTGAAACATATAATTATTTTCTCGTGGCATAGCTGTGATACTTGTGTATTGGAAGTGCTCGCATGTCAGTGTGCAAAGGTGTGTCTGATGCTTTTGGTATGTCCGACTGTAACATCTTAATAATTATTTTACAGAGTATTTTACGGTACATGCTCACTAGCACACGAGGTCTGGGGACAGAGTTATAACAAAATTGGAATAACAACATCCCATTAACTTAATGCCTGCCGTATCTGGAGATAATTATTTTAAAGGACGCTACATTAACTTAAATGTATATTGGCTGCCCACGTTTCTGCAGCGCTGTGGCAGGCGTCTCTGAAGTACTTGGTGTATATCTCGTATGATGGTCTTCAATGATAATCGAATTTGGGAAGACTCTGAGATAACCCTCCTGGCTTAGCATGCAAGAGCGTGAAATATATTATCTTGTAGGAAGGACAATGCAAGAGTGTGAACAATTATATTAGTTTACATATTATTTTTAATATTTCCGAAACTCACATCGGGCTGGGGGCTATGGTGTGTTTAATGCATTTCTCGACGAGTCGTCGGGCGTTACGCACAGCCTGGCTGTTGCAAAACGAATAAACATAGTACATTAATTATTTTCCAAAACCCGCGTCGGGCTTGGTGTAGCAAATGGAAAAAAAATTATATTACCTTAAATAAAAATATATATATAATTTCCATCGCTCATGCCATGCTGTAACTAAAAACCTATTTCTCTCGACGAGTCGGGGGTCTCGCATCATGGCAGGGGCCCTGGGGCTGTAACAAAAACATTTATTATTATTTTAAAACATTTTTGAATTTCTTTTCCGCGTTGTGAGTTGGTGCATGTCTGCGAAAACTCCATTTATCTCTCGAGGACGCTGGGAGGGTGCTGCAGCTATAACGGAATACCCATCTGTGTGGTTATGCTATGCAGATGGTAAGTGGGTGGACAACGCTGCATCTGGTATGTGCATGACTTCTTTTGCGTACTGACTGAGTGTACATCACTTTTTTTCTCGCACACATACACCGCCTGGCTACGATTAATACTCATCCTAACTCTTTCAATGCATATTTACATCGCTCACGTCAGGGGAGTGACGGTAACAATATTTAACGTATTTTCTGTCGACGAGATGGAGGATACATGACAATCTAATATGGGAAAACTCTAAGACAACTCTCCCGGCTTGGCATGAAAGAGCATGATCATCTGGTAGGAAGGTATTAAATGATAATTGATTTTGGGAAGACTCTGAAATATCACTCCCTGCTTGCCATGTAAAAGCATGATCATCTCGAAGGAAGGTTTTTAATGTTAATTGATTTTGGGAAGACACTGCGATAACCCTCCCGGCTTGAAATGTAAGAGTGTAATGTATATCATCTTGTACGAAGGACTTACATTATAATCTAATTTAGGATGACTCTGAGATCACCCTCCCTGTTTGGCATGTAAGAGCATGGTGTTTATTATCTAGTAGGAAGGATTTACATGTTAATTGATTTGGAACGAAACTGAGAAAACCCTCCCAGCTTGGCATGCAAGAGCATGATGTATATCTAGTAGGAAGGACTTAAATGTTAAACATTTTGGGAAGACTCTGAGATAACCATTTCGGCTTGGCATGCCAGCACGTAATTTATTTCACCTCATAGGAAGGACTTAAATTTCAATTTGATTTTCGGACGACACTGAGATTACCCTCTCTGTTCGGTATGCAAGATCATAAAGTATATCATCTACTTAGAAGGACTTAAATGTTAATCTATTTTGGTGAGACTCTGAGATAACCCTCCCTGCTTTGCATGTCAGCACATGGTGTATATCATCTCGTAAAATGGTATTAAATAATAATCTATTTTGGGAAGACACTGAGATCATTTTCCTGGCTTGCCATGTAAGAGCATGTTGTATATCATCTCGTAGGAAGGACTTAAATTTCAATTTGATTTTGGGAAGTCACTGAGATAACCCTCCCTGCTTAGCATGTAAGAGCATAATGTATATCATCATGTAGGAAGGACTTAAATGATAATCAAATTTGGGAAGACTCTGAGATAACCCTCCTGGCTTGGAATTAAAGAGTGTGAAGTTTAACATGTCCTCTATTCATTGCACCACATCGGGACCCTGTCGAAATGGTATCTGCGGTGCCCCGTCGAAATGGAATGTGTGAGCATTAAGTAACATGTCATCTATCCATTGTGTCACTGCAGTGTCTTCTGCAATGGAATGCGAGAGCATGAAGTTTAACATGTCACCTATCTGTTGTATCACTGTGGCTCCCTGTCGCAATGGAGGGAGCCATAGCCTCGAAAACAAATATGGCTGCCATAGAAAGTTCGAGGAAATTTTTTTTAATGGTTTGAAAAGTTAATTTTTTTAACTTTCGAAAGAAAAAAAATGACATTTTGAAAAAATTTATATTTGAAAATTTTTTTTAAAGTATTTTGAAATAGATTTTAAAAAACAAAATGTCTGCCATAGAAATGGAATTCCAGAGTAGATGGTTTCTGCCCTGGCTGCCAAGATGGCTACAGTAGCAGTGGAATGCAAACGCATTAACTTTGCATTTTGATTGATAAGCTTTGGACGATCCCCGATCCCTGTCACGAAGCTGCGTTTAAACACCCGATTTCTAACTACTCGCGTACTTTATAGCTACAGAAGAGATTATCTTTAATTGACTCTAAATAATTATTTTCATTATTTTTTTCTTATTTTGATAATATATTTACTTTTGTTGATTACAACATTTTTTTATCTCGAGCTACATCAACTAATATTGTTTACTTAACTGGTTCATTTTTTAGTTTCTTTACATTTAGTACAAGTCTTTTCGGTTTTTTTAATCATTTGTTGTATAGTTCTTCATTGAAGTCATGATTTATCATACATAATTTTTTTTAGGAAAATTATTTGTCTATATTAGATTTTAGTTACCAATTGGTCAAAGGAGGACTACTGGCCCAAATTTTTTTACGAGAAATTTAATATCTTTGGAGCAAAACATATTTCACTTTGTGCCACTTTCCTTTTCGCATTTACATTTTTAATAAGGTGGAATGAAACATTTGCACAAAATTTGTTTATTTTTGTTTTAATAAAACTGGTCATTTTAATGAAAAAATACAAATTTTAATAAAAAAAATTTAGTGAAAAAAGGCCAAAATTTAATTTTTAAATATATTTCTTATGTGAGCCAGTAGTCATCTTTATGTACTTCTCTTATTATTTAGTATGTGGAATTTATTAAAAATATAAGGTTGTTTTAGGGCTGTGTGTAGGGCTGCAGGAATTCTACCCTTGCTTCTACCTCATACTACCCATACTGAAAATATCAGTTTGCGAAAAGATATTCACTTTTTACCAGCACAATCACTGCTAATATCAGTGTATACGCATCAATTATTGTTTTGTTTAAACTTTATATAATATCCTCTAATTTTAAGATTAACGATGATTAAAATTGTAATTAATTTCAGTATCTGCTATGGTCGCGTTAAATAAATGCCGCCAGGTGGTTTATAGTCTGCAATCTCTCAATTTTTATGACATGAAATGCCCAACAAATACATTATAGTTACGTTAATGTCCTAAACGTGTTATCAAAAAAGCGTTTAGTTTACAAAGTAAACTAATAATACTTGTATGCCTACGAAAAAGGTCTGAATTTTATTATTGCATTTTGTGAAAAATGCAACACCCAAAAAGAATTGTCCGAATTAATCCAAACTCGGAGGATGTGTAGGACAGTATACCAGCAACAACTGATTAAGATTCCAGGGAGATGGCGTACAGGTAGGCCCAGCAGAGCCCTCTCTTGTGTGACGAAATAGGTTTTCGTTACGCCAATTTCAGTCAGAAAAGAGCCGTCAAACGAAGTGAAAGCAAGTGCCAGTATGCCTCGTCGACGTCAAAGGGTGCCAAATCAGCATGTGAGGGAATTCTTATGGGGCAAAGTGATTGGTCTCCGGGAAACGGATTTATCCTACAGTGACATTTCGTCTCGTACAGGGTATGCTGCTACGTCAGTGATGCGTGTGTGAAACCAGCGGATAAAAGAGGGTCGTACGCAGCGACGAGCGGGTACTGGACCACGCAATATGACCTCAACACGGGACGACCGCCATCTTGCCTACATGTGTAACTCGAGCAAAACCAGGAGTACTCAAACTGCGGCACGCGGGCCCATGCTTTGTGGCCCATGTTCGCCGGCATCAGTAGATACATGTTACCGAATTTGAATTTTTAGGGTGTCTGTTACAAAAATTAAAAATAATACATAATACGAATTTATTAAAAGTTAAAGTCACAGATGAAACTAGGCGATATTTTTCATTATTTTATCAGTCAGGACACTTCTGTGCATATTTTTGATGTACTACTTCCGCCCGCCATCACCGGATCGAAAGAATAAACAAACATCTTGCGAGACGATACACGACACGCTGAATTTTAAATGTCATTGAATTACTTACCTACTTTTATTTCACAAATATTATTAGGTCAAGTGTCTTAGGTGCGGCCCGCGGTGGTTTTAGTTTTTCTTAATATAGTCCTCTGTCTGAGTACCACTGAGCTAAACGGTTGATGGTATAAATGTATCATAGAACTGTCACCAGCCTCTACCTCACGACAGTCATAGTGCAAAAAGCCCGCTTCTATTTCTCACATATGCGAACAGTATATTTGTATATCTTCTACAGAGATGGATGACATTATTTCCCTCGTGTCTTCTATTAACTTTTTAAGAACACGCTCACAGAGTTTTTTTCTTTTCGAGTTTAATTGCTTAGCTTTAGACTTAGTCAATTCAATAGAATTCAATCTCACATACACGGAGACAGTCTAAGAATATCTTAGCCAAGCGACTTTCAAAGTAGGACTTTGCAAGAGATTTTTCATGCTTTCGGTGCTGTACAATAAAATTATAAATGTCTGGTTTACGCATATCCTGAGAAAACGGAATACTGTAACTTGTCAACCTTTCCTTTTCCATTACTTACTTCGAAATTGCTTTGAACTGAAAGTAAGAAACAATGTTCATAAAAACAAAATTTCCACTAGATTTGGCAGTGGGTGATTAAGCAGCCACTTTTCGAATTTCACAGATTTAATCTGCTCTTAATAATCCCTCGTAGGTTTGTCTGCAGAAAGAATAAAAACTGTATTAATAGCGAATCTATTTTCAGAGCTCGCATGGACAGTTGTCAGATGGTTTGAAGAACTATGTGTTTACTAGGTTGACTATCATTTTACCAGGTTGACTATCACTTTGCCAGCATTTGTTAAATTTGATGTTTTTACCAACCCATGTCTCATGCTTGTAAATTGTCGGATGTCTCTTCATTCTGTAACGATAATTAAATTTAAAATGTTTTACACAACCAGTAGATTTTATGCGGTCTTTACACTAGTATTTCTCGGTGGTTGTAAGACGTTTTTTATTTAAAACCAACTTACTTAAGCATCCGCATCAAGAGTATTTATTCCTGCCCCTCCCTCATTAAAGAATATTAAATTTTTTTCTCGTAGAGCAACAAGAAGCCTAGGGTATGATGGTACTTGTTTCTGAAAAAAATAAATATTTTCTGGTGTTGTCAGCGAACTGTTACCGACTTTCAAAGTTTCTTTGCGAATTCCAGTAATACTTTTAACAAAATATTCAATATAATCTGAAACTTGTAAATTTAATTGAAACAAGAAAAATTTTAACTGTCTATCACCTTCTTCATCACCCTTTTGTATCACACTTCTAATTACTTTCCTTGCTTCACTGTGTATAGTTTTCCTTTTCCCTTGAATATCTGTGCCATATTTTACAACACGGACATGTAATCGAATCCAACTCTTAGCTGACTAGCAATGACATGTTCCTTTCAGGATGACTAGTAGTACAGCTACACTGTTAGTAGATAGATAATGTATGATCCAGGACAAAGGCTAGGGGCTGAGGACCTGAGGATCCCCAACCATCTTGGATTCTGTAATCTTGGATGATATAACAACCCCATCTTGCACCCGCCATCTTTTTTCTGACAGCCATCAGGTTTCTGACTGCCATCTTGTTTCCATCCACCATCTTGTTTTTGTTCTCTATCTGGTTTCTGTCTGTCATCTTGTTTCCGGCTGCTATTTTGTTTTCGCATACAATCTTGTTTCCCAATTTCTTACATGAACACCTGTCGCATGTGCTCCACATGCCGCGGTTCTTTAGTCGTCCACTAGAGGTCAGCACCGATACCTGTAATGTTGTTTATTGATGTTAGGGCCACCCTATTACTCATATTTGTTTCACCCTGCCATCTTGTTTCCATGTGTCCTTCGTCGCCTGCTAGGGGCACTGGTGTCTCTCTCACTAGACGTCATTGTTGGAAATAGAGTTGGCCTCGAACGGCGCTGCTTTTTTATTTAGTTTTCGCAGATCTCAAATATCGTCTGGAGGAGGGTGGGATCGAACTGCCAAACCTTGAGTTGTCATGCAGATATCTTAGACCACGTGGATGTAAGGAAATGTGCTGAGATAAGGGTTTGAAAAATATATACGTAATATCATGTTTATAAGGAAAAATTATATTTAAAACTATGTATGTTTTCGTTCTCATGTATATTCCAGAATGAAAATGTAAAAAAATAACATATTTAGTAACTTTTCTAAAAATAATTTTCCTAATTGAAAATTATAGAAATATGTACTTAAAAATTAAACAAATATTTTTAACAGAATTAATTTATTTTCACTTTACTTATTACATTTTAATTGTGTTTTTATTTAAATAATTTCTTTTCATTAAAGACAAATTTCTGTTTTGTTGGTTATCCAACCTTCGGTTTGGAACTTCTCATCTGCTGAAGACTTCAACATAAAAAAAAACCTGCAAAACACCACGAAATATGACTAATAATGTTTTCACGGCAGGGTAACAAAAACTATGCTAAACATTTAATTGGGCGCGATGCTAAACTTAAAAAAACAAAAAAACACATTTGCAAACAAATCCAGAGTATATAAAAGTTCCCCGCAACTAATTAAACACTTAATATATTATCCTGAGTATACTAGTTCACATTTGAAATGATGCAGAATAAGTACAATCATAGTCGTTGCTGTGTAAGTCCAGAAGTTAGCACCAATCCAGACACCACCTTTCCTTGGGAAATGCTATTGGTTGCTGCTAGCTAACCAACGGTTTTAATAATTGGTTGTTTTTTCCGCCATGGATATACTGAAAATCTTTCCATAGGTTACAAAGTGACACTTGTATAAAAAAAATTCGTAAGTACATTTCACACCACAAATTTATTNGGAAATGCTATTGGTTGCTGCTAGCTAACCAACGGTTTTAATAATTGGTTGTTTTTTCCGCCATGGATATACTGAAACTCTTTCCATAGGTTACAAAGTGACACTTGTATAAAAAAAATTCGTAAGTACATTTCACACCACAAATTTATTATTTTGCGAAACGTTAATATTTCAGTTAAGCTATTAACTATGCAGCAATTTTGTGTAAAATAAAANTTTCACACCACAAATTTAAAATTTTGCTATTACAAAAAAATATTTAAAATTATGATATGATACCGCTCAACAGTTATGTCTTTGTTTAAAGTATGCAATAAGCTAATGTCTCTGTGTAGCGTATGTAATAAGATATATTCAAAACCATGGGCAAATTATTTATTTATGAATAAGACATTTTTTTAGTATTACATTGCTTGGAATTTTATTTTCAACGAGTATAGTTAAAGTCCTCACATACAGTTTTGCATGTCTACAGCAGAGTTACATACCAGAAGGAAAAAAAAGAAGACTGAAGTCACTCTCCTAAGAACAATAGGCTGCGTTGCTAGGGACTCCTGCCAATCGGACTATTTCACTTGGACGAAAGGGGACTCTCCGACGTCCTATCACGGAAGACAATTCACCTGGACACAAGTTCAACACAAAATGTAAAAAATTATATTAATAAAATATTACGCAATATATTTGTTACGTGTTCGTAAATACTCACCGCTTGTATTAGAGTGAAGATGCGGTGGTTTCCTTATGGCCATACAACGGGACCGCAAGGAGACTGAAAACACAACTCCAGGAATTGGCAGGACCTGTGACTGTGCCCAGCGGTAACCTATAAAAGAGCCATTGTGTGTCAAAAACATATGCACAAACAAAATACGTAACTTTAAATTATCTTGATGGTGCTATTAATTAGTTTTGAAAGCATTTTCAACACGTTGGAAAATAGCAGTCGGTACTAAAATGCTCCGCTGCTCGATGACAGCCCAAGCGCGAATTGGTGAGGGGAGTTGATGCACTGGCTGCCAATCACTGCAAAAAATAAAATAAACGTAATTAATAACTTTGCATTTTAACATGTACACAAGGCAAATAATTATACAGACATTAGTTAATTAAAAATTAGAATTTGAGCCAGTTGACAAAATTAATTTAACCTGTTAAGAAAAGTTTACACAAAAACATAGCTTCGCGAGTAAAAACTGAAGCAAAATGGAAGGCGACCGTGTTTCCTCAAACTCTCTCAATAAATGCACACGGCCGACGAAGCAAAAATATACTCGGATATGCAAATGGGAAGCCCCGATATCGGAGTGAGATATTTCAGCACACTCCATCATTTAAACAATGCAGTCGAGTGGTAGGTAGGCGCGGATTGGTACAAGGGAAATAGCACCTCTTTGTACCATAGCATTTTCATTGGCCAATTTCCCCTCCTTCCCGTCTTACTTATTTTGTCAGAAACTATGTGAAATATAAGGTAACGATTTTGGCCAGGCATTGGTATTGTTCGACTTCCCCTCCCACATTACTTATTTTCTCATTATTTATGTAGGCATGGTAGCAGTAGGAAAATACCAGGTGAATTTGGGACAACCAAATCAGTTGTCATCACAGGCACGGACGCCTCTTCCCCCTTCTATCCGGCAACATGTAGCCCTAAGTATTATGTAAATTAGAAAAAGGTTTCAATGAAATTTTAATTTACAAAATAATTAAATATTGACTTGCTACTATGGGTTATAAGTTATTATCACAGTTTCATACAAAAATATTAGCTCAAGATAGTGTCGCAGTAGGTCGTAACTTTAGTTTCAGAAACAATTTATTGACCCCAAGACATTCACTGGCCAGGTACAGCGAGTAGGAGCAACGCAGCGCTCTGCGAGTCCGTGCAGCTTGGTCTTACGCTGCGCATTGCTCCGACAGAGAAATTTAACATGCCGGCAGAGATAGCACACGCATGGCCCCTCGTCGCGCGCGGCGTGGCACCATGTAGCGAGGCAGGAAGGATGCAACTGGCTGCCTCTCCAGAACAAAAAATATTTAAATTATTTCACCTGATAAAATTAACTTAGCCCCTAGTCCAGACACATTCAATGGGTATTGGAAATAGTTCTCCATAACATTCCATAGCATATCGAGTGCATTTTTTCCTTTTCCCCTCAATTTTAAACCATTAAAAAATCAAACATCATGGGCACAGAACTATGTATCAGTCCATGTAGGAAACCACTGCAAGTTCTAAGGAGTCAGTAACCGATTTATTGTTTATTTATGTAATTTTTTTTATTTATAATAGTGCTTGTAACATCTGTTGAGATATACCTCAATCTATATATTTTAAATATATAAGTGTCGGGAACATAAAAAATGCTGTTTCAAGCATAATTATTCATCTCTGGTAGGAAGGCTCCTTAATATGTTACATCTCTGAATAAAGAAACAAATTCTAAGCAATGTTCGAGAGCTCGATTATGGGTGTGATATGTTTTGAAAAGTCAACTTCATCCATGTTGCATACAAAAATGGAATACATCCATGTACACTGAGGCGACAAAAGTCATGGGATACCTTCTAATATTGTATCGGACCTCCTTTTGCCCGGCGAAGTGCAGCAACTCGACTTGGCATGGACTCAAAAGGTCGTTGGAAGTCCCCGGCAGAAATATTGAGCCATGCTGCCTCTATAGACGTCCATAATTGCGAAAGTGTTGCCGTTGTAGGAGTTTGTGCACGAACTACCTTCTTGATTATGTCCCATAAATGTTCGATGGGATTCATGTCCGGCGATCTTGGTGGCCAACTCATTCGCTGGAATTGTCCAGAATATTGTTCAAACCAATCTCGAACAGTTGTGGCCCGATGTCATGGCGCATTGTCATCCATAAAAATTCGATAGTTGTTTGGGTTAATGAAATCCATGAATGGCTGCAAGTGGTCTCCAAGTAACTGAACATAATCATTCCAGTCAATGATCGGTTCAGTTGGGCCAGGGGACACAGTCCATTCCATATAAAAACAGCACACACCATAATGGAGCCACCACCAGCTTGCAGAGTTCCTTGTTGACAACTTGGGTCCATGGATTCGTGGGGTCTGCACCACACTCGAACCCTACCATCAGCTCTTACCAACTGAAATCGGGACTCATCTGACCGAGCCACGGATTTCCAATCGTCTAGGATCCAACCGATATGGTCACGAGCCCAGGAGAGGCGCTGCAGGCGATGTCGTGCTGTTAGTAAAGGCACTCGACTCGGTCATCTGCTGACATAGCCCAGTACAGCCAAAGTTCGCCGCACTGTCCTAACTGACACGTCCGTCGTACGTCCCACATTGATTCCTGCGGTTATTTCACACAGTGTTGCTTGTCTGTTAACACTGACCATTATGCGCACACGTCGTTGGTCTCGGTCATTAAGTGCAGTCGGTCGGCTACTGCGTTGTCCATGGTGGGAGGTTATGCCTGAAAATAGGTATTCTCGGCACACTCTTGACACTGTGGATCTCGGAAATGTTGAATTCCCTAACCATTTTCGAAATGGAATGTCCCATTCGTCTAGCTCCAAATACCATTCCGCTTCAAAAGTATGTTAATTCCCGTAGTGCGGCCATAATCACGTCTGAAACCTTTTCACATGAATCACTTGACTACAAATGAAAGCCGAACCAATGCACTGTCCTTTTATACATTTTGTACACGATACTACTGCCATCTGTATATTTGCATATTGCTATCCCATGACTTTTGTCACCTCAATGAATAATAAATACTTTTTAAAGAGTCTGAAACAGAGTTATAGTATCGGGTTTTTGAAAAATTACCACATGTATTTGGTTGTGTCGTGTATAATAACTGGTTTAATTGAACTGTTACCTATATTTAAATGTAAATTAAGTAAATATGCATGATAATAAGATATATGCTCCCGAATGTGGTTTGTTGTAGTTTATTTTATTTGCATGAAAGTAGATCATTAGCAGATCCTCGGAATAGTTCGAAGAAGCCACGAACGCAGTATTATAGGCAGAACTCTGAATGTTGGAGCAAGCAACTGCTAACAAATAGTCATATCGACGGACAAAGATGGGGGAAGATTTACNTGGTTGTGTCGTGTATAATAACTGGTTTAATTGAACTGTTACCTATATTTAAATGTAAATTAAGTAAATATGCATGGTAATAAGATATATGCTCCCGAATGTGGTTTGTTGTAGTTTATTTTATTTGCATGAAAGTAGATCATTAGCAGATCCTCGGAATAGTTCGAAGAAGCCACGAACGCAGTATTATAGGCAGAACTCTGAATGTTGGAGCAAGCAACTGCTAACAAATAGTCATATCGACGGACAAAGATGGGGGAAGATTTACGCATCATGTAACACGTGATCAGTAGATAATTTAAGTAATCGTTTTAGCAAGGGATTATTAAGGGGGGGGGGGATTGTAGTATCTGTAACATGGGAAATAAAGATTTATAACTTTTAGGCATTGTAAGAAATTTTGTTGCATTTTCTGGGTTACTTATGCATGTAATTCTGTTAATACATTCTTAGCATGAAAAAAAATTCAAGAATATTTTATTACTATTATTATACCAATACATTTTTGGTCTTCAGGCGGTTAGTGATTATTTTGGAATTTGAGTGCATCATATATAGATAAGTAAAATCGTTATGGTAAAGTATGTTCCCTCGAATGTCATTACTGTCATAAAATTATTTTTAAAAAAGTATCATTATAAAATGTAAGTATTAAGATTTTCTGCAAATTGGATTTCTAACGTCTAATAACAGTTCCAAGCACTGTTATATTACATTAAAAATCATGTAAGAGATGCATATAAATTTATGTTAAAGCTGTGTATCAAATGTAATATTATTTTCCCGATTATATAGCTTCTTCTCAATATTCAGTTTGAGGGAATAATAATTATTATTATTTCGATATATAAATAATTTTTAATACAGGTGATTCAAATATGAACATGAAATCTCTTGTTTATCAGAAAAATTCTGGGGAAAAAGTTCTGTCTATTTTGCAGTACCTGTTTGTACTGTTATATGAACATTGTTAACGTTTCCCACTGTACAACATTTTAACAAACGGAACTGGAAAACACAGCAATATCATAAAAACAAAAGAATCCATACATGTCAGATTTAGTGATTTATGTAAACAATTTGACATAGTACTGACGTAGAGATTTTGACATGAAACTTATTCTACCTGAACTACTGAAAATGCTTAAATGTGGTACAAATCATTTTTATACTAAATATCTTTCACAGAACCTCTATAATATCGTTCAAAATTAGTATACATTCGTGATACAGACACTTCGAAATAGTGTGACTTTGAAATATATTTTTGAAAAAATTTATTTTGTAATTTTACAAAAATACGCTATGAATTTCTGTATGATCATTGTAATAAAAATACGCCTCTCTATAGCTCATTAGTATATATGCATTCTGATCTGTAGTTAAAATACATTTAAGCTGACCTTGTAATGAACTGGAAAGAGAAATATAAGTTCTATAAAAAGTCTTTGTCATAATGTTATGCTGAGAGCATATTTAGATCAGCTTGACATTACTTCGTGGTACAGCATAATACTATTAATTACGATTTTCTCTCTCTATTTGCCTGCACTATTAGCTCCACTGTAAAACTTTTCTTTGCATACTATTCTATGGAAACTAGTTACCTTGGTTATTATTTGTAACACTACAAATAAAAAAAAATAGTGAATTTTACATAATTCTGTAGAGTGGGTAAAACTATCGTTAAATTTTAACAGGCAAGTACTATATAGTGGTTTATTATAAACACATAAACCAATTTGAATGTTTCATAAAGGTGTGTTGTAAACAAGCGGTATTTGTACTGTAGTGCTGTAAGAATATTCTTTGGCTACTTCTATTTTTTCCAATTAATTGTTTGTAAAACAAACAAACGATTTTACTGCGTCCATTTACCAAATTGGCAAAAATTATGATACTGTAGATAAGCATGAGTGCGATGGACAGAAATAAAGGCCCTTCACATTAGGAAAGACTTTCTGAAACTTTGGTTTTACCACACATAAAATTTCTAAGCGAATATAAGATGAAATCATTGAGGGAAACCTGATGATTTTCAGCTGCCTTTTATTGTCTTTGTTCATTTGATGAAAGAAAAAGAGAATTGTTTGTTAAAAATACTGATATGATGAGGGCTTTAATGTAAATAAACTTTTGTGAAAATGGGTATTGTATAATTTTGTGTGGCAACCGCCTTTATTTTAATAAATCGATGTGTGTACAGGAAACATTTACAGCAATCCTCGGCGTTAAAGTTAATTTCGAAACCAATATTTATACATCGCAATTTAAAACATTTCGTTTTACATTACTTGTGAAATGCCTTACATCAGTTCATAAGTTATACCAAGACAACAACATGGTTTATAAAATTCTCTCAATAGAAAGATATCGTTTAAATAAAAGGAACATTTTGATTTATAATACATAATATTTCACCAGTATGAGATTTGTATTATATTTAGAACACACTTCCTTGACACGTTTTCTGAATTACAACAAATAAGAAAATATTCAAAAGCTCTTTTCTCCAATCAGTCGTGCTTAACTGAAGTAGGGCAGTAACAGCTGCTACATTACTTTACAAATGAGGCTTTCTCACATGCAGCACTTTGTGCAAAACGATTAACTATCTTTTCATGTCAGTCGGACTATCCCGATGCACGTCCTTTAAAGCAAGCCCATTGAGATGTTTCTTTCCACGGCATGATAGGAATAATGTTTTAATTCTGTCTGTCCTGTGCAGGGCACGTGTACTAGGGACTGACAACACTCGCTGACATGTAAGGAAGCAATTTAATCAGCAATCTTGGAATATAGTTCGCACTTGTTAAACTACAAATCTCTGGAAAAGTCCGTTATTACTTTACGACTTTTATATTTAACTTTTCACAATGAAAACTCGACTTTAGGGTGTATTGCAGATCGTTTTTATAACAATACTGTTAATAGGTGCAAAATATTTAAAATTTTCCTTTTAGTATCATTTATCAATGTTCAATAGGAGGCAATTAAAAATATTTTGCATGAACTAATTTACTAGAGAGACGTGATTAAAAATATTATGGCGCGTCCGAATCCCCTTATTTATGTACAAACTCATGCGTTCATGTCCCGCGTAATTAACATCATGAGTTCTGTGAGTTGAAAGTATACAAGTAATCGAACATGTATACTTCTCGCGCTCCGGCCACTTATGTGTGCCTCCTTTTTGAGATGCATTTTGTAGATTGAAATTTATTTTCGACATGATTATTTTATTTAAATACTAATATTGCTAAAGCACTATTTGGGAGGAATAGAATTTTGAATTTAAGTTAATAATTATGGAAAGATTCGCCTTAAAACAATTTTAAACAAAAAATCCGTATTAGGCCTCTCTGTGCAAAACCGACAGAAGCTCATGTAAAACAAGCATTCAAAATTGCAAACTAACATATAGTCAGCAGGACAATACATTTTATGTAAGTCAAATTGAAATAACATCTGATCCTTGTTTTAACCATAAAAAATTTCAACAATTTAACAAGTTCTTCACCGAAATGCATGTCAAATAAAATGAAAGAACTGATAACAGTTGTGGTCGAAGCAAACAAGGTTGTCTGACAGAATTCATCAATTATATCGCCAAGGATCTGCGAACTATACAAAAGGTGCAATTACATTAGTTGATACCTCAATTCGGGTACTGCGTTTGGCAACATTTGTCAGTAGAGGATTTAACATCGACATTCTAATGTTTATCAATATTTGCAGGTACCATGCAGTGCAATGTTTGCTGTTTGATGGTACTAATTTTCCCTTTCATAGTATTGAAAGCATTCTGCCTGTGTAACTTTTAATTCTAGAGAAACTGGATGAATGGAAGTGTTAGTAATAAAACGTCACTACGAATTTTAAGTTTCACAATAAATCTTGGATCACTAAATGGTAGCACCATTTCCCTTACATTAACAGTTGTTTGCCAAGCATGCTATTTGTAAACAATTTGCAGAGCTTATGCTACTTTGTGCAGTTCAAAATTAAACTGTTTACACTGCTGTATGGCGTTTGATCCAGAAAGTCTCACACAGTTTACTTAATTGTCTTCTAAAGTATTAAAATAAGGAGGGTTATTCGTTTGAAAATGCAGTAAAGAAATAAATGGCATTGAATATTATTACATCTGTATTCCTGATGCTTTGATCAGCTGGGGACATGGGTATTGACAAATTCGAGACAGAATGTAGTAAAGACAGTGAACGATTTGTTATACTTATATTTAAATCCTGTGTCATACAGTAAACCGTGTAACGTAGTCTTACACCAATTAGTTTTTTCTAAAGACACGTCCTTTTCTAGTTCGTACTCTTCTAGTTAACATTTACTTCATGAGGATAATAATTACCCTCGTTTCATTGAATCAATAAAAACCAAAATCTTCTCTTATGAGACTGTTATAAACACATACAATATAAGATACAGTTGAGAGAAGAGTGACAAAACTGTCATCTAACCACGAGACAATCAGGGTTGTAAGGCATAGAGTTTTTCAAAGGGATTTGATTTTACTTAAATTTAAATAAGGGCATTCTTAAATATTTTTTGTTTTAACTTTCGAACTGTCTCATATTTCAGAGAAACATTGGAATGTTTTCCAGAAAATAAGTCTTATGTGAATGAAATGTTTAAACTAGTAATAACTTTTACCCTACCCCATGTCCTTATTTTGCATGATGCAGAGATTTCTTCATGAAATTTGATATTTATATTATTGAAGTTTGAGAATTCATTACACATTAATATATTATAAATTACTCTAGCACTACAAGCTATGACTCATTAGGTTTTTTCAAGAAGTAAATTCTTAAAAGCTTTAATCAACAAGCATAAATAATACATCATTATGAGAAAGACGCATCTTCAATTGAATCTTGGCTACCTCAGTCGAGTCTAGGAATGCAGCAATTCTGGTTCATTGCTGGTGTTAAAACTGTTGTAGTAACATACACGTAGACTCACATATACATGCTTTTTTAGTGACCGACCTAATTATATGGGTACTACTAAATTTTAAATTTTCGGACAAAATGATGACGTGATAACATTTAAAATGTTTCTTAGTGAATGCTTCTGTGATTATAATATATGTGCTTGTGATTGCGTATATAAATGCACATATTAAATAGTTTCAAAATATTTATTTGCACCTGCTTATATTTTTTTTACTATATACATTTTACTCCATGTCAATACTGTGTATAAAGTTATTTTACTCGGGCTCTTAAGGGGGTTGGGTTGGGTAAACTGCGTAATCATCCCGTCAATTTATCCGCCACTGCACCAGATACGTGTTAAATAATAAAAAAATTATGGATTTTAACTAGTGGTTAGATATATCCTCAATGTATGGCATGTATATTTGAAAAATTATAAAATAAGTTTCATCATTTTGCGTGAATGGATCAAAGCATTCCTTCGTGTGCAGACAATAATCCTCATGTATTGTCTCTAGTGCATGATATAATTTTTTTTTTCTCAATTCTATATTCAATTTGTGCATGCCAGCGAACACTTCAGTTATTTTCAAGGCCAGAGAAAGCAAATTGTGGTTTAAGTAATGTTTCATTACTTTTTTCACTTAAAAAGAAATATTACGTCTGCCTTAGGCAATGTGAACCAGTGAAAGCAATTGTGTACAATTACGAACGTATAGGTAATTTTGGTCTTTAATNGTCTGCCTTAGGCAATGTGAACCAGTGAAAGCAATTGTGTACAATTACGAACGTATAGGTAATTTTGGTCTTTAATTATTAATGTTGTAACCTGTGGGTAAATTATTCGCAAACAGTCTTACTTTTCTCGGTCATAATATATTGCTATTACTGAAGCCGATCATATAGCCTACAGTAACAACCAAACAAGTGTTGTACCGACTTGAGTACAGCAACACCNGTCTGCCTTAGGCAATGTGAACCAGTGAAAGCAATTGTGTACAATTACGAACGTATAGGTAATTTTGGTCTTTAATGATTAATGTTGTAACCTGTGGGTAAATTATTCGCAAACAGTCTTACTTTTCTCGGTCATAATATATTACTATTACTGAAGCCGATCATATAGCCTACAGTAACAACCAAACAAGTGTTGTACCGACTTGAGTACAGCAACACCTGAAACCGTTAAATTAAGTGTATAAGCAAGGGTTTGCAAAACCATTAAAAGTTAGAATTAAAAATTTTCGAAACAAATACTACAAAATAACATATATAAAATATGCATGAAGAGTGATTGAAGAGATTTGGACGGCTCTTAGCGTCGAGGTCTTGAGAGCCAACGAGTGCGAAGCGAGGTGAGTATGAAGCAGCGCTGGAACACAAGGGAGTGGGAAACAGGAGATCCGCGAGCAAATGTAAATGTTTATTCTGTTAAATAAAAAAAAATTACCTCATAAGAAAGTTATTAAAAAAATATGTTTATTGAAAATTAATTTTGGTCTCATACAATATTAAGTAGAATTTAATATTGAAATATTAATATATGCTTACATAAAGTGAAAGAATGTTTTAGGCGAGGACTTACGTTCGTTGAATTTGAGATGTGTTGTCCGTTTTAATCATAAACTCTTGATTTGTTAGTACATAGAATTACCAATGTATTAATTTGTGTTGTGTTTCTCTTTCGTCTGCCATAGTAGCTTAACTCCCCTCATCCGCATCAAAAAATGAGAGAAGCGTTCTTAGCTTCGTTATTGCATTTTAATGTAAGGCTAGGAAAAAAGTGTTCCAGGAATAATCACATAGGGTTGGCGTAGACGGGAACTTTGTAGATCGTGTCAAATATTTTATTACATGAACATAAGTGTGGAATAAGTGTATGCACAAAGCAAACAGAAGAGAATCGCTTCAGTTGTTACACCTACGTTTTTTATCCGGAAATACGCACAGGGCTCCATCTTGAATGCACTTTAGATACTTGGTCTGACATACGTACACTTAAAATCTACACAAATTAAAGTATTGCGATATTTTTTTTTAGAGGTTCACCATGGTCCGATATCGCAATAATGTGAAGAAAATGTCGTGTTAATTACCATTTTAAATACTGGGGCTGTAATAGCAAGGGGTATGAAGAAAGAAAGAACTGAAGTTCTGAATAAATTAACGGGTTATTTTAATATTCTTGCGTCAACCACTCTAGACATTGCAACTAACTGAAAGAGCCAACATGACAGTTACCTTTAGCCGAAGCCGCAGGATTATTTTAATGACATGTTCGTAAATTGCGTAAAAAATTTTTTAATGAATCTCTCAAAAATTACACAAGACCATTTGCATACGTACAATTCTTGTTAGCAAATCTACTAGATAGACCAACATCTGGGGGTTGACAATTTCATTGAGAAACAGATTTTTATTAATGGTTTAAACACAAACCCTTCTATGTACTATTCCCATAATGTTAAATATGGTTGTCCTATGTGAGTAGTAATCTAGGTTCGTGAGAGCGCTTTTTTTTTTTTNACTATTCCCATAATGTTAAATATGGTTGTCCTATGTGAGTAGTAATCTAGGTTCGTGAGAGCGCTTTTTTTTTTTTTACGTATAGCTATGGAAGGATGAAAGGAGAGTTATGCAAAAAGCAATTATCCAAGGAACACAAAANTTTTTTTTTTTTACGTATAGCTATGGAAGGATGAAAGGAGAGTTATGCAAAAAGCAATTATCCAAGGAACACAAAATTTGTCTTTTTTTTACCATGGCCTGGCTATACAATTCATGGATCCGTTTTCGTGTCTTTTCTAAGCTTGTGCAGCTCTGCCTTCGGATGTGTTTTCTATTTAGCGACTTTATTCGTAATACGCACCGAGCGAGGTGGAGGCTTAACTCGTTACGGTTGTAGTAACACCTGCTCGCTTTTCATAAACTGTTATGTCTTATATGTTTATGGTGTTACAAGATTTATGCATTAAACATTACTGTAATTTTATTAAATAAATTTTATTTCACATTACGTAGCGTCATCGGGGGTTACTTAAGCCACTTTTCAATTTAAAACATCCGGCAATCCAAGACTATTTATTTTACAGATTAACTAATTAGATTAAAACTTGGGTATGTAGTTACTTTTTATGTTTGCAAACAGGAAAGTTTTCGAAAACATGCATGCTAAATTTAAAAAATTAAAACATGGTGGCCTAAGTTACCTTAGTAGAGGTGGTAACTAAGACCATTGGTAAGAAAGCAATGATCGTCTTAAGATGATTATTGATGGGTTAACAACAGCCATACACAGGGCTCAAATAAAAGTAAAAATAGTGTTCAAGACTTTTATTGATGGTAATAGTAGTGTTAAACGTAAAAATTTAACAATTATAGTGTTTAATTTATACAAAACAGCGCGAAAAGTTGGAAGTAAACATGAATTGACTTCATAGTTTGTGTCATCTCTATTTTCTAAATAAAATATATGAAATATTACTCCATAACATGTCTGGTTGATTCCTGAATATATAAGATAAAACAAAGATTTTATATCTCCGTTAACGCTGACTATAAATAACGTTAATTGCACAGTCAATATTAATGAACCCTTTCGGTCCCCGTTTCCGTGATCGAGGACGTGTTGCCCATGAATAATTTTCGTAACCGTAAGTCCTTTTTCACCTTTTCAACTGCTTTTTTTTAAAGTGATCTTCTGTGTAATCTTGATATTTTCGAGCTCCAATACGCCTTTGGTACATTCGAGGCATCTTTTCTAGTGAAAAAGAGAAATAATACTTGTTAAATATTTATAATTTCATATAGTACGATATGAAAAACGAGTACGGGTAACAAAAGCCACTAGTTCTTAGTGGCCTTTGTTACCCCACACATGAAACAGTCGTGAATTTAAGCTTAAATTAAAAAAAAAAAACACAATGGAAATAGAATCTATGTAATGGGACAACAATGAAAGTTTTGCTTTAGGTTATGTTGGAGAATGTTTATATTAAATTCAACTTAAAAATATAGCAACGGTGACTAAAGATATGTAAGGTATAAATAAATGATAAAATTAACCTCTATAGTAATATACGTATATAATATAAATGACTTTAGAACATACAAACTATTAAAATATACAATGAAAAACGTCATAAAAATATCAACCCTTTGTCACGAACACAAACAAACAATCTCAAAACAGTGTTGCCAATATCACCGTTCGAAATTTCCCTAACATAATTGCTTAAGTTACCCCTGCGGCTTAAGTAACCCCCGATGACGGTATATAGAATGAACTGTAATAATTATGTTTTAAATAATGTTTGTATATTATAAATATTTTATGTATGTTTTATAAATAAGTAATGTTTACCTATATTAAAATTTAAAAACTATATAATATGTTAATGTATTATTGGCGGCATCTGCGAATTTTCAAATTATATGCCATTTCTTCTCGCGCGAATATGAATATGGGATTTCTCAGAGAGCTCACGTATTTTTTAACATTTGAAATTTATATTTTTTCAACCTTTCAGCTTCGTTCACAAAGTGTTTCGTAAAGTGAATTCAAGAGGTAAAGATCCTACAATAGATAAATAATCCTGAAATTCTTCGCAAACAGGGAGACATGCTTCTGGGCATCGAAGATGTTGGTGAGTGTGTCACCGGTTCGACTCCTGATCAGATAGTGCCACATCTAAATCAATGGGCCTGCTCACGAGTGTGCGGTATCGATAGTGATTTATACAGTGACCATTCGTATAGCTCGAGAATTAGTTGGGCAATAAATTGTCAACCAGCATCGGTCAAACACCATGTAACAAATGGCTGATACTCAACACTGCATGCAATGTACGTGATGAATTATCTTCATATATAAATTAATATATACATGACCTAGAGGTTAATTGTTATTAAATTGACAGGAGTCAGTTGGCAGGAGTCCGTCGGCAGGAAACTTGTGAGAGGTCGGTCTTGTGAGGGGCCGATCCTGTGAGGGGTCGGTTTGGCAGTAGTCAGTTTGAAAAATTCTAGGAGGACTTATTTGTCACTTGTCTGCTTTAAGTTTGACCATGATTTAAAGCTGAGAGTAAGATTTGTCTGGAAGAAACTGTTTATAACTGCATGATAATAAGATTAAACTACCGTATGAAATGTTTGCATAAATTGAATCATAAAAAATGTTAAAATCCCAAAAATGATATATGTCAAGAACAACAGCTATACCATTGCTATAGAGAGGAAAGAACATCAGTAAACTTGAAAGGTGACGGCACTTGTGAGGTGTAGGAGGCTGTAAGGAGTCAGGGGCCATGAGGAGTCAGGGTCTGTGAGGAGTCAGGGGCCATGAGGTGTTGGTGGCTGTGAGAAGTAGGTTGCTGTGAGGAGTCGGAGTCTGTGATAAGTCGGTGGCTGTGAAAATTAGGTGGCTGTGAGGAGTCAAAGGCCGTGAGGAGTTGGTGGCTGTGAGGAGTCGGAGAATGTGAGGAGTCAGGGGCCATGAGGAGTTGGTGGCTTTGAGGAGTCAGGGGCTGTGAGGAGTCAGTGGCTGTGAGGAGTCAGGGGCTGTGAGGAGTCAGGGGCTGTGAGAAGTCAGGGACAGTGAGGAGTCAGGGGCTGTGAGGAGTCAGGGGCTGTGAAAAATAGGTGGCTGTGAGGAGTCAAAGACCGTGAGGAGTTGGTGGCTGTGAGGAGTCGGAGAATGTGAGGAGTCAGGGGCCATGACGTGTTGGTGGCTGTGAGGAGTCAAGGGCTGTGAGGAGTCAGTGGCTGTGAGGAGTCAGGGACAGTGAGGAGTTGGTGGCTGTGAGGAGAAGGAGGCTGTGATGAGTCGGTGGCTGTGAAAAATAGGAGGCAGTAAGGAGTTAGGGGCCGTGAGGAGTTGGTGGCTGTGAGGAGCCAGAGGCTTTGAGGAGTCAGGGGCTGTGATGAGTTGGTGGCTGTGAAAAATAGGTGGCTGTGAGGGGTAAGGGGCTGTGAGGAGTCAGTGTCTGTGAGGAGTCAGGGACCATTAGGAGTTGGTGGCTGTGAGGAGTAGGTTGCTGTGAGGAGTTGGAGGCAGTGATGAGTCAGTGGGTGTGAAAAATAGGTGGCTGTGAGGAGTCAGGGACCGTGAGGAGTTGGTGGCTGTGAGAAGTAGGTTGCTGTGAGGAGTCGGAGGCTGTGATGAGTCGGTGGCTGTGAAAAATAGGTAGCTGTGAGGAGTCAGGGACCGTGAGGATTTGGTGGCTGTGAAGAATAGGTGGCTGTGAGGAGTCAGGGTCTGTGTGGAGTCAGGGACCATGAGGAGTTGGTGGCTCTGAGAAGTAGGTTGCGGTGAGGAGTCGGAGGCAGTGATGAGTCGCAGGCTGTGATGAGTCGGTGGCTTTGAATAATAGGTGGCTGTGAGGATTCAGGGACTGTGAGGAGTTTGTTGCTGTGAAAAGTTGGTTGCAGTGTGGAATCGTGGGCTGTGATGAGCCGGTGGCTGTGAGGAGTCAGGGGCTGTGGGGAGTCAAGTGCTGTTAAAAATAGGTGGCTGCGAGAAGTCAGGGGCTGTGAGGAGTTGGTAGCTGTGAGAAGTAGGTTGCTGTGAGGAGTCGGAGGCTGTGATGAGTCGGTGGCTGTGTATAAAAGGTGGCTGTGATGAGTCAGGGGGTGTGAGGAGTCAAAGAATGTGAGGAGTCAGAGACCATGAGGAGTTGGTGTCTGTGCGAAGTAGGTTGGTGTGAGGAGTCGGAGGCTGTGACTAAAAGGTGGCTGTGAGGAGTAAGTGGCTGTGAGGAGTCAGTGTCTGTGAGGAGTCAGGGAACATGAGGAGTTCGTGGCTGTGAGAAGTAGGTTGCTGTGAGGAGTTGGAGGCAGTGATGAGTTGTTGGCTGAGAATAATAGGTGTCTGTGACGAGTAAAACCCCGTGAGAAGTTGGTGGCTGTGAGAAGTCGGAGGATGTTAGGAGTCAGGGGCCATGAGGAGTTGGTGGCTGTGAGAAGTCAGGGGCTGTGAGGAGTCAGGGGCTGTGAGGAGTCAGGGGCTGTAAGGAGTGAGGGGTTTTGAGAACTCTTGGCCTGTGAGGAGTCAGGGGCTGTGAAAAATACGTGTCTGTGAGAAGTCAGGGACCACGAGGAGTTGGTTGTTGTGAGAAGTAGATAGCAGTGATAAGTCAGAGGCAGTGATGAGCCAGTGGCTGTGAAAAATAGGTGGTTGTGAGGAGTCAGTGACCATGAGGAGTTGGTTGCTGTTAAATTATGTTGCATTGAGGAGTCGGGGGCTGTGATGTGTCGGTGGCTGTGAAGAATAGGTGGTGGTGAGGAGTCAGGGGCTATGAGGAGTCAGGGTCCGTGAGGAGTTGGTTGCTGTGAGAAGCAGATTGCTGTGAGGAGGCGGAATCTATGATGAGTCGGTGGCTGTGAATAAAAGGTGACGTTGAGGAGTAAGGGGGCTGGAGAAGTTAGGGACCATGGGATTTGGTGGATGTGAGAAGTACGTTACTGTGAGGATTAGGTGGCAGTGATGAGTCGGTGGCTGTGAATAAATGGTGGGTGTGAGGAGTCAGGGTCTGTGAGGAGTCAGGATCATGAGAAGTTTTAGCTGTGAGAAGTAGGTTGCTGTGAGGAGTCAGAGTATGTGATGGGTCGTTACTTTGAATGATTGGTGGCAGTGAGGAGTCAGGGGCCGTTAGGAGTTGGTTGCTGTGAAAAGTAGGTTGCAGTGAGAAGTCGTGGGCTGTGATGAGTCGCTGGCAGTGAAGAATAGGTAGCTGTGAGGAGTCAGGGGCTGTGGTGAGTCAGGGGCTGCGAGGAGTGAGGGGCTGTGAGGAGTCACGGGCTGTGAAGAGTCAGGGGCTGTGAGGAGTGAGGGGTTTTGAGAAGTCTTGGCCTGTGAGGAGTCAGGGGCTGTGAAAAATACGTGTCTGTGAGAAGTCAGGGACCACGAGGAGTTGGTTGTTGTGAGAAGTAAGTAACAGTTAGGAGTCAGAGGTAGTGATGAGTCAGTGGCTGTGAAAAATAGATGGCTGTGAGGAGTCAGTGACCATGAGGAGTTGGTTGCTGTGAAAATTATGTTGCAGTGAGGTGTCGGGGGCTGTGATGTGTTGGTGGCTGTGAATAATAGGTGGTGGTGAGGAGTCAGGGGCAGTGAAAAATAGGTGGCTGTGAGGAGTCAGGGGCTATGAGGAGTCAGGGTCCGTGAGGAGTTGTTTGCTGTGAGAAGCAGATTGCTNAGGTGGCTGTGAGGAGTCAGGGGCTATGAGGAGTCAGGGTCCGTGAGGAGTTGTTTGCTGTGAGAAGCAGATTGCTGTGAGGAGTCGGAATCTATGATGAGTCGGTGGCTGTGAATAAAAGATGACTGTTAGGAGTAAGGGGGTTGGAGGAGTTAGGGACGAAGGGAGTTGGTGGATGTGAGAAGTACGTTACTGTGAGGATTAGGTGGCAGTGATGAGTCGGTGGCTGTGAATAAAAGGTTGGTGTTAGGAGTCAGGGTCTGTGATGAGTCAGGGTCATGAGAAGTTTTAGCTGTGAGAATAAGTTTGCTATGATAAGTCGGAGGCATTTATATGTCGGTGGCTGTGAACAATAGTTGGCTGTGAGAAGTCAGGGACCTTGAGGAGTTGGTAGCTGTGAGAAGTAAGTTGTTGTGAGTAGTCGGATGCTGTGATGAGTCGGTGACTGAAAATAGGTGGCTGTGAGGTATCAGGGTCCGAGAGGAGTTGGTAGCTATGTAAAGTAGGTTACTGTGAGGAGTCGGAGGCTATGATGAATCGGTGGCTGTGAATAAAAGGTGCCTGTGAGGAGTAAGGGGGCTAGAGGAGTCAAGGACCAAGAGAGTTGGTGGCTGCGCGAAGTAGGTTACTGTGAGGATTAGGAGGAAGTGATGAGTATGTGGCTGTGAATAAAAGGTGGCTGTGAGGAGACAGGGGCAGTGAGGAGTCAGGGGTTTGTGAGGAGTCAGGGGCCATGAGCAGTTTGTTGCTGTGAGAAAAAGGTTGCTGTGAGGAGTTGGAGGCTGTGGAAAGTCGGTGGCTGTGAATAATAGGTTGCTGTGAAGAGTCAAGGGCAGTGAGGAGTTGTTTGTTGTGAGGAGAAGATAGCTGGGAGAAGTAGGTTGCAGTGAGGAGTTGGGGGCTGTGAAGAATTAATGGCTGTGAGGAGTCAGGGACTGTGAAGTGTCAGGGGCTGTGAGGTGTTGGTTNAGTTGGGGGCTGTGAAGAATTAATGGCTGTGAGGAGTCAGGGACTGTGAAGTGTCAGGGGCTGTGAGGTGTTGGTTTCTGTGAGATGCAGTTTATTTTGAGGTGTCGGAGGCTGTGATAAGGTGGTGACTATGAAGAATAGGTGGCTGTGAGGAGTCAGGGTCTGTGAGGAGTCAGGGGATGTGAAAATAATGGTTGCTGTGAGGTGTGAGGAGCCGTTNAGTTGGGGGCTGTGAAGAATTAATGGCTGTGAGGAGTCAGGGACTGTGAAGTGTCAGGGGCTGTGAGGTGTTGGTTGCTGTGAGATGCAGTTTATTTTGAGGTGTCGGAGGCTGTGATAAGGTGGTGACTATGAAGAATAGGTAGCTGTGAGGAGTCAGGGTCTGTGAGGAGTCAGGGGATGTGAAAATAATGGTTGCTGTGAGGTGTGAGGAGCCGTTNGGCTGTGAGGAGTCAGGGTCTGTGAGGAGTCAGGGGATGTGAAAATAATGGTTGCTGTGAGGTGTGAGGAGCCGTTAGGAGTTGGTTGTTGTGAGAAGTGGGTAGCAGTGAGGAGTCGGGGGCTGTGATGAGGCGGTGGCTGTGAAGAATAGGTGGCTGTGAGGAGTCAGTGACCGTGAGGAGTTGGTGGCTGTGCGAAGTAGGTTGATGTGAAGAATCGGAGAATGTGATGAGTCGGGGGCTGTGATAAATGGGTTGGTCGTAAGGAGTCAGGGGCCATGAGGAATTTGTTGCTCTGAGAAGTAGGTTACTGTGAGGAGTCGGAGACTGATATGAGTCCGTGGATGTGAATAAAATGTGGCTGTGAGGAGTCAGGGGCTTTGAGGAGTCAGGGTCTTTGAGGAGTCAGGGACCCAGAGGAGTTGGTGGCTGTGAGAAGTAGTTTGCTGTGAGGAATCGGAGGCAGTGATGAGTCGGTGGCTGTGAATAAAAGGTGGCTGCGAGGAGTCAGGGACTGTGATGAGTCTGTAGCTGTGAAGAATAGGTGGCTGTGAGGAGTCAGAAGCCGTGAGGAGTTGTTTGCTATGAGAAGTTGGTGTCTGTGAGGAGACGGTGTCTGTGAAGTGTCTGTAGCTTTGATGAAATGGTGGCTGTGAAGAGTCAGGGGTTGTGAGGAGTCAGGGGCCGTGAGGAGTTGGTTGGTGTGAGACATAGATAGCTGTAAAGGGCCGGTGGCTGTGATGAGTAAGGTGCCGTGAGGAGTTGGTTGCTGTAAGAAGTAGGTTGCTGTGAGGAGTCGGAGGCTGTGATGAGTCGGTGGCTGTGAATAATATGTGACTGTGAATAATAGTTTGCTGTGAGGAGTCAGGGGTCATGAGGAGTTGGTTGCTGTGAGAAGTTTGTTACTGTGAGGAGTCGGAGGCTGTGATGAGTCAATGGTTGTGAATAATATGTGACTGTGAATAATTGGTGGCTGTGATTAATCTGGGGCCATGGGGTGTTGGTTGCCTTGAGAAGTAGGTTGCTGTGAGGAGTCGGAGGCTGTGATGAGTCGGTGGCTGTGAATTATATGAGGCTGTGAATAAAAGGTTGCTGTGAGGAGTCAGGGGTCATGAGGAGTTGGTTGCTGTGAGAAGTTTGTTACTGTGAGGAATCGGAGGCTGAGATGAGTCGGAGGGCTGTGAAGAAAAGGTGGCTGTGAGGAGTCAGAAGACGGGAGGAGTTGGTTGCTGTGAGAATTTGGTTGCTGTGAGTGGTCGGTGGCTGTGATGAGTCGGTGGCTGTGAAGAAAAGGTGGCTGTGACGAGTCAGGGCTATGAGGAGTTGTATGCTGCGAGAAGTAGTTTGCTGTGAGGATTCGGAGGCTGTGATAAGTCGGTGGCTGTGAAGAATAGGTGTCTTTGAGGAGTCAAGTGCCATGAGGATTTGGTTGCTGTGAGAAGTAATTAACTGTGAGGAGTCGGAGGAATTGATAAGGTGGTGCTGTGAAGAATAGGTGGCTGTGAGGAGTCAGGGGCCGTGAGGAGTTGGTATCTTTGAGAAGTAGATTTCTGTGATGAGTCGGAGGCTCTGAATTGGCAGTGGAGTGAATAAAGGGTTTTTGTGAGGAGTAAGGCAGCGACTGTGAGGAGTCAGGGGGTGTGAGGCGTTGGTTGCTGTGAGATACTGGTTGCTGTGAGGAGTCGGTGGCTGTGATGAGTCTGTAGCTATGATGAAATGGAAGCTGTGAAGAGTCAGTGGTTGTGAGGAGTTGGTTGGTGTGAGACGTAGATAGCTGCAAAGCGTCGGTGGCTGTGAAGAGTCGGGGGCTGTGAAGAATAGGAGGCTGTGAGGTGTGAGGAGCCATGATGAACTGGTTGCATGAAGAAGTAAGTTGCTGTGAGGAGTCGGAGGCTGTGATGATTCGGTGGCTGTGAAGAATTGGTGGTTGTGAGGAGTCAGGAGCCGTGAGGAGTTGGTTGCTCTGAGAAGTAGGATACTGTGAGGAGTCGGATGCTGTGATGAGTAGGTGTCTGTGAAGAATAGGTGGCTTTGAGCAGTCAGGGGCCATGAAGAGTCAGGGACTGTGAGTAGTCAGGGGCCAATNAGTCAGAAGCCATGAAGAGTTGGTTGCTGTCAGTAGTCGGAGACTATGATGAGTCGGTGGCTGTGGGGAATACGTGGCTGTGAAAAGTCAGGGTACGCGAGGTGTTGGTTGCTGTGATAAGAAGTTGCTGTGAGGATTCGGAGGCTGTGATGAGTCGGTAGATGTGAAGAATAGGTGGCGGTGAGAATCAGAAGCCGCGAGGAGTTCGTTGCTGTGAGAAATTGGTTTCTGTGAGAAGTCGGAGGCTGTTATGAGTCTCTAGCTATGATGAAATGGTGGCTGTGAAGAGTCAGGGGTTGTGAGGAGTTAGGGGCTGTGACGAGTTGGTTGCTGTGAAAAGTATATTGCTGTAAAGAGTCGGTGGCTGTGATGAGTCGGTAGCTGTGAATAAAATGTCACAGTTAATAATAGGTTACTGTGAGGAGTCAGGGGTCATGAGAAGTGGGTTGCTGTGATAAGTAGGTTACTGTGAGGAGTAGGAGGCTGTGATGAGTCGGTGGCTGTGAAAAAAAGGTGGCTAAAACGAGTCAGGGTCTGTGAGGAGTCAGGGGTCGTGAGGAGTTGGTTGCTGTGAGAAATAGGTTACTGTGAGGAGTCGGAGGCTGTGATGAGCAGGTGGCTGTGAAGATAAGGTTGCTGTGAGGAGTCAGGGGCGATGAGAGGTTGGCTGCTGTGAGATGCAGATTGCTGTAAACAGTCGGTCGCTGTTATGAGTCGGAGGCGGTGAAAAGTCGTTGGCTCTGAATAATAGGTGGCTGTGAGGAGTCAGGGACCGTGAGCAGTTAGTGGCTGTGATAAATAGGTTACTCTGAGGAGACGGAGGCTGTGATAAGGTGGTGGCTGTGAAAAATAGTTGGCTGTGGGGAGTCATGTGCCGTCAGAAGTGGGTTGCTGTGAGAAGTAGGATGCTGTGAGTATTCGGAGTCTGTAATGAGTCGGTGGCTGTGAAGAAATGGTGGCTCTGAGGGGTCAGAGGTTGTGACGAGTCAGGGGCATGAGGAGTTGTTTGCTGTGAGAAGTAGTTTACAGTGAGGTGTCGGAGGATGTGTTAAGGTGGTGGTTGTGAAAATAGGTGGATGTGAGGAGTCAGGGGCTGTGAGGATTCAGAGAGTGTGAAAAAAAGGTGCTTGTGAGGAATCAGGGGCTGTGAGGTGTCAGGGGTCGTGAGGATTTGGTTTCTGTGAGAAGTATATTACTGTGAGAAGTCGGAGGCTGTGAGTAGATGGTGGGTGTGAAGAATAGGTGGCTGTGAGAAGTCAAGGACCGTGAGGAGTTGATTGTCATGAGAAGTAGGTTGCTGTGAGGAGTCGGAGGCTGTGATGAGTCGGAGGCTGTAACGAATAGGTGGCTGTGAGGAGTCAGGGGCTATGAGAGGTTGGTTGCTCTGAGACGTAGATAGCTGTAAAGGGGCGGTGGCTATGATGAGTCGGTTGCTGTGAGGAGTCAGGAACCGTGAGGTGTTGGTTGCTGTGAGAAGTCGGAGGGTGTGATGAGTCGGTAGCTAAGAAGAATAGGTCACTGTGATGAGTCAGGGGCCGTGAGGAGTTGGTTTCTTTGAGAAGTAGATTGCTGTAAGAAGTCGGAGACTTTGAGTATATTGTGGGGTGAAGAATAGGTGGCTGTGAGGAGTCAAAGGCTGTGAGGAATCAGGGGCATGAGGAGTTGTTTGTTGTGAGAAGTAGTTTGTTGTGAGGAGTCGGAGGATGTGATAATGTGGTGTCTGTGAAGAATTGAAGGCTGTGAGGAGGGAGGGGCCATGATGAGGCAGTTGCTGTGAGAAGTAGGCTGCCTTGAGGTGTCGGAGTGTGTGATGAGTCAGTGGCTGTGAATAATAGGTGGCTGTGAGGAGTCAGGGACAGTGATGAGTTAAAGGCTGTNGAGTGTGTGATGAGTCAGTGGCTGTGAATAATAGGTGGCTGTGAGGAGTCAGGGACAGTGATGAGTTAAAGGCTGTGAGAAGAATGTTATTGTGTGGAGTCGGAGGAATTAATAAGGTGGTGCGGTGAAGAATAGGTGGCTGTCAGGAGTCAGAGGCCGTGAGGAGTTGGTTGGTGTGAGATGTAGATAGCTGTAAAGGGGCGGTGGCTGTGAAGAATAGGTGGTTGTGAGGAGTCAGGTGCCATGAGGATTTGGTTGCTGTGAGAAGTCGGAGGCTGTGATGAGTCGGTGGCTGTAAATAATAGTTGGCTGTGAGGAGTCAGGGGCTGTGTGTATACTGGGGCTATGAGAAGTAAGTTACTTTGAGGAGTCGGAGGCTGTGAGTTGATGGTGGGTGTGGGGAATAGGTGCCTGTGAGAAGTCAGGGTAAGTGAGGAGTCGGTTGCTGTGAGAAGAAGTTGCTGTGAGGAGTCGGAGGCTGTGATGAGTCGGTAGCTGTGAATAATATGTGACTTTGAATAATAGGTTGCTGTGAGTATTCAGGAGCCGTGAGGAGTTGGTTGCTGTGAGAAGTAGGTTACTGTGAGGAGTCGAAGGCTGTTATGAGTCTGTAGCTCTGATGAAATGGTGGCTGTGAAGAATCAGGGGTTGTGAGGAGTTAGGGCCTGTGACGAGTTGTTTGCTGTGAAACATATATTTCTAAAAAGAGTCGGTGGCTGTGAAGAGTCGGTGGCTGTGATGAGTCGGTGGCTGTGAAGAATTGGTGGCTGTGAGGAGTGAGGGTCCGTCACGAGTTGGTTGCTGTGAGAAGTAGGTTACTGTGAGGGGTCGGAGGCTGTGATAAGGTGGTGGCTGTAAAGAATAGGTGGCTGTGAGGTGTCAGGGGCCATGAGAAGTGGGTTGCTGTTAATAGTATGTTACTATAAGGAGTCGGAGGCTGTGAGTAGATGGTTGGTGAGAAGAATAGGTGGCTGTGAGGGGTCAAAGGCTGTGAGGAGTCAGGGGCATGAGTAGTTGTTGGCTGTTAGAAGTAGTTTGCTGTGAGGAGTCGGAGGCTGTGATAAGTCGGTGGCTGTGAAGAATAGTAGGCTGTGAGGAGTCAGGGGCTGTGAGGAGTCTGGGGCTGTGAGTAGTTGGTTGCTGTGAGAAGTCGGAGGCTGTGAGGAGTTGGAGGCTGTGATAAGTCGGTAGCTGTGAAGAATAGGTGGCTCTGAGGAGTCAGAAGCCGTGATGAGTTGGTTGTTCTGTGAAGTTGGTTTCTGTGAGGAGACGGAGGCTGTGATGTGTCTGTAGCTATGATGAAATTGTGGCTGTGAAGAGTCAGGGGTTGTGAGGAGTCAGGGGAGGTGAGGAGTTGGTTGCTGTGAGACGTAGATAGCTGTAAAGAGGTGGTGGCAATGATGAGTCTGTGGCTGTGAAGTATTGGAGGCTGTGAGGTTTCAGGGGCCTTGAAGGGGTGGTTGCTGTGGGAAGTAGGTTGCTTTGAGGTGTCGGGGGCTGTGATGAGTCGGTGGCTGTGAATAATAGGTGCCTGTGAGGGATCAGGGACCACGGGAATTTGGTGGCTCTGCGAAGTAGGTTGCTATGAGTTGTCGGAGGTTGTGATGAGTCGGTACCTAAGAAGAATAGGTCGCTGTGATGAGTCAGGGGCCGTGAGGAGTTGGTTGCTGTGGGAAGTATGTTACTGTGAGGAGTCGGAGGCTGTGATAAGTCGGTGGCTGTAAATAATATGTGGCTGTTAATAATAGGTTTGCTTTGAGGAGTCAGGGGCCGTGAGGAGTTGGTTGCTTGAGAGAAGTAGGTTACTGTGAGGAGTCGGAGGCTGTGATGAGTCGGTGGCTGTGAAGAATAGGTAGCTGTGAGGAGTCAGGGGCCATGAGGAGTTGGTTGCTGCCAGGAATCGGAGACTGTGATGAGTAAGTGGCTGTGAAGAATCGTTGGCTGTGATGAGTCGGAGACTGTGATGAGTCGGTTGCTTTGAATAATAGGTGGCTTTGAGGAGTCAGGGACCGTGAGGAGTTGATGGCTGTGAGAAGTAGGTAACAGTGAGGAGTCGGAGGCTGTGATGAGTCTGTAGCTATGATGAAATTGTGGACGTGAAGAGTCAGGGGTTGTGAGGAGTCAGGGGCCGTGAGGTTTTGGTTGCTGTGAGACGTAGGTTGCTGTGAGGTGTCGGAGGCAGTGATGATTCAGTGAATGTGAAGAATAGGTGTCTGTGAGGAGTCAGGGACCGTGAGTAGTTTTTTGCTGTGAGAAGTAGTTTGCTGTGAGGAGTCGGAGGCTGTGGTGAGCNTGAGGAGTCAGGGACCGTGAGTAGTTTTTTGCTGTGAGAAGTAGTTTGCTGTGAGGAGTCGGAGGCTGTGGTGAGCCGGTGGCTGTGAATAATAGGTGGCTATGAGGAGTCAGGGGCCATGAGGAGTCGGTTGCTGCGAGAATTAGGATGCNCGGTGGCTGTGAATAATAGGTGGCTATGAGGAGTCAGGGGCCATGAGGAGTCGGTTGCTGCGAGAATTAGGATGCTGTGAGGACTAGGAGGATATGATGAGTCGGTGGTTGTGGGGAATAGTTAGCTGTGAGAAGTAAGGGTATGTGAGAAGTTAGTTTTTCTGAGAAGAAGTGTCTGTGAGGAGTCGGAGGCTGTGAAGAGTCGGTGGCTGTAAATAATATGTGGCTGTGAATAATAGGTTGCTGTGAGGATTCAGGGGCCGTGAGGAATTGGNAGAGTCGGTGGCTGTAAATAATATGTGGCTGTGAATAATAGGTTGCTGTGAGGATTCAGGGGCCGTGAGGAATTGGTTGATGTGAGAAGTAGGTTACTGTGAGGATTAGGAGACTGTGATGATTCGGTGGCTGTGAAGAAAAGGTGGCAATGAGCAGTCAGGGGCCGTGAAGAGTCAGGGACTGTGAGTAGTCATGGGCCATGAGGAGTTGGTTGCTGTCAGGAGTCGGAGTCTGTGATGAGTCGGTGGCTGTGGGGAAATGGTGGCTGTGAGAAGTCAGGGTACAAGAGGAGTTGGTTGCNTCGGAGTCTGTGATGAGTCGGTGGCTGTGGGGAAATGGTGGCTGTGAGAAGTCAGGGTACAAGAGGAGTTGGTTGCTGTGAGAAGAAGTTGCTGTGAGGTGTCGGAGGCTGTGATGATTCGGTGGTAGTNAGGGTACAAGAGGAGTTGGTTGCTGTGAGAAGAAGTTGCTGTGAGGTGTCGGAGGCTGTGATGATTCGGTGGTAGTGAATAATAGGTGGCTGTGAGGAGTCAGAAGCCGTGAGGAGTTGTTTCCTGTGAGAAGTTGGTTGCTGTGAGGGGACGGTGGCTGTGATGAGTCTGTAGCTATGATGAAATTGTGGCTGTGAAGATTCAGTGGTTGTGAGCAAGCAGGGGCCGTGAGGAGTTGGTTGGTGTGAGACGTAGATAGCTGTAAAGGGGCGGCGGCTGTGATGATTCTGTGGCTGTGAAGAATAGGTGGTTGTGAGGATTCAGGAGCCGTGAGGAGTTGGTTGCTTTGAGAAGAAGTGTCTGAGAGGAGTCGGAGGCTGTGATGAGACGGTGGCTGTGAAGAAAAGTTGGCTATGAAGAGTCAGTGGCAGTGAGGAGTCAGGGTCTGTGAGGAGTCAGAAGCCATGAAGAGTTGGTTGCTGTCAGTAGTCGGAGACTATGATGAGTCGGTGGCTGTGGGGAATACGTGGCTGTGAAAAGTCAGGGTACGCGAGGTGTTGGTTGCTGTGATAAGAAGTTGCTGTGAGGATTCGGAGGCTGTGATGAGTCGGTAGATGTGAAGAATAGGTGGCGGTGAGAATCAGAAGCCGCGAGGAGTTCGTTGCTGTGAGAAATTGGTTTCTTTGAGAAGTCGGAGGCTGTTATGAGTCTCTAGCTATGATGAAATGGTGGCTGTGAAGAGTCAGGGGTTGTGAGGAGTTAGGGGCCGTGACGAGTTGGTTGCTGTGAAAAGTATATTGCTGTAAAGAGTCGGTGGCTGTGATGAATCGGTAGCTGTGAATAAAATGTCACAATTAATAATAGGTTACTGTGAGGAGTCAGGGGCCATGAGAAGTAAGTTGCTGTGAGAAGTAGGTTACTGTGAGGAGTCAGGGGCCATGAGAAGTAAGTTGCTGTGAGAAGTAGGTTACTGTGAGGAGTAGGAGTCTGTGATGAGTCGGTGGCTGTGAAAAAAAGGTGGACTGTGAGGAGTTGGCTGCTGTAAGAAGTAGGTTGCTGTGAGGATTCGAAGGCTGTGATAAGTCCATGTCTGTGAAGAATAATTGGCTGTGAGGAGTCAGGGTCCGCGAGGAGTTGGTTGCTGTGAGAAGTAGGTTTCTGTGAGGAGTCGGAGGCTGTGATGAGCAGGTGGCTGTGAAGATAAGGTTGCTGTGAGGAGTCAGGAGCCGTGAGNGGAGTCGGAGGCTGTGATGAGCAGGTGGCTGTGAAGATAAGGTTGCTGTGAGGAGTCAGGAGCCGTGAGAGGTTGGCTGCTGTAAGAATAAGGTTGCTGTGACGAGTCGGAGGCTGTGATAAGGTTGTGGCTGTGAAGAATATGTGGCTGTGAGTAAAGAAGGGACCGTGAGGAGTAGGTGGCTGTGCGAAGTAAGTCGCTGTGAGAAGTCGGAGGCTGTGATGAGTCGGTGGCTGTGAATAAAAGGTGGCTGTGAGGAGTCAGGTGTTGTGAGGAGTCAGGTGCCGTGAGGAGTTGGTTGCTGTGAGAAGTAGGTTGCTGTGAGGAGTCGGAAGATGTGATGAGTCGGTGGCTGTGGATAATAGGTGGTTGTGAGGAGTCTGGGGCTATGAGAAGTAGTTTGCTGTGAGGAGTCGGAGGATGTGATAAGCCGGTGGCTGTGAAGAATATTTGGTTGTGAGGACTCAGGGGCTGTGAGTTGTCTGTGGCTGTGAGGAGTTCGTTGCTGTTGGTAGTAGGTTGCTGTGAGAGGTCGGAGATTGTGATAAATCGGTGGCTGTGAATAATAGGTGGTTCTGAGGAGTCAGGGACCGTGAGGAGTTGGTGGCTGTTAGTATTAGATTGCTGTGATAAGTCGGAGGCTGTGCGTAGATGGTAGGTGTGAAGAATAGGTGGCTGTGAGGTGCCACGGGCATGAGGAGTTGTTTGCTGTGAGAAGTAGTTTGCTGTGATGAGTCGGAGGCTGTGAATAGTCCATGGTTGTGAAGAATAGTTGGTTGTGAGGAGTCAGGGGCCGTGAGGAGTTGGTTGTGTTGAGAATGAAATGGCTGTGAGGAGTCGGAGGCTGTGATGAGTCGGTGGCTGTGGAGAATAGGTGGCTGTGAGATGTCGAGGACCTTAGAGAGTTGGTTGCTGATATAAGTAGGTTGCTGTGAGGAGTCGGAGGATGTGATGAGCCGGTGGCTGTGACGAATAGGTGGCTGTGAGGAGTCAGGAGCCGTTAGGATTTGGTTGCTGTGAGAAGTAATTTACTGTGAGGAGTCGGAGGATGTGTTAAGGTGGTGGCTGTGAAGATTAGGTGGCTGCCAAAAATAGGTTGATATGAGGTGTCAGGCGCCGTGAGGTGTTGGTTTCTGTGAGAAGTAGATAGCTGTTAGAAGTCGGAGGCTGTGATGAGTCGGAGGCTGTGATGATTCGGAGGCTGTGATGAATGGGAGGCTGTAACGAATAGGTGGCTGTGAGGAATCAGGTGGCGTGAGGATTTGGTTGCTGTGAGAAGTAATTTACTGTGAGGAGTCGGAGGATGTGTTAAGGTGGTGGCTGTGAAGATTAGGTGGCTGCCAAAAATAGGTTGATATGAGGTGTCAGGCGCCGTGAGGTGTTGGTTTCTGTGAGAAGTAGATAGCTGTTAGAAGTCGGAGGCTGTGAAGAATAGTTCGCTGTGAGAAGAGAGGGACTGTGAGAATTATGGGGCTATGATTAGTTGGTTGCTGTTAGGAGTCGGAGGCTGTGATGAGTCGGAGGCTGTGATGATTCGGAGGCTGTGATGAGTGGGAGGCTGTAACGAATAGGTGGCTGTGAGGAATCAGGTGGCGTGAGGATTTGGTTGCTGTGAGAAGTAATTTACTGTGAGAAGTCGGCGGATGTGTTAAGGTGGTGGCTGTGATGAATAGGTGGCTGTGAGGAGTCAGGGGCCGTGAGGAGTTGGTTGCTGTGAGAAGTAGGTTACTGTGAGGAGTCGGAGGCTGTGATGAGCAGGTGGCTGTGAAGATAAGGTTGCTGTGAGAAGTCAGGGGCAGTGAGAGGTTGGCTGCTGTGAGATGCAGATTTCTGTAAACAGTCGGTCGCTGTGATGAGTCGGAGGCGGTGAAAAGTCGGTGGCTCTGAATAATAGGTGGCTGTGAGGAGTCAGGGACCTTGAGCAGTTAGTGGCTGTGATAAATAGGTTACTGTGAGGAGTCGGAGGCTGTGATAAGGTGGTGGCTGTGAAAAATAGGTGGCTGTGGGGAGTCATGTGCCGTCAGAAGTGGGTTGCTGTGAGAAGTAGGTTGCTGTGAGTATTTGGAGTCTGTAATGAGTCGGTGGCTGTGAAGAAATGGTGGCTCTGAGGGGTCAGAGTCTGTGACGAGTCAGGGGCATGAGGAGTTGTTTGCTGTGAGTAGTAGTTTACAGTGAGGTGTCGGAGGATGTGTTAAGGTGGTGGTTGTGAAAATAGGTGGATGTGAGGAGTCAGGGGCTGTGAGGATTCAGAGAGTGTGAAAAAAAAAGGTGCTTGTGAGGAATCAGGGGCTGTGAGGTGTCAGGGGTCGTGAGGATTTGGTTTCTGTGAGAAGTATATTGCTGTGAGAAGTGGGAGGCTGTGAGTAGATGGTGGGTGTGAAGAATAGGTGGCTGTGATGAGTAAAATCTGTGAGGATTCTGGGTCTATGAATAGTTGGTTGCTGTGAGAAATAGGTTGCTGTGAGAATTAGGAGGATGTGATGAGTCAGTGGCTGTGAAGAATAGGTGGCTATGAGGAGTCAGGGGCAGTGAGGAGTCAGGGTCTGTGAGGAGTCGGAGGCTGTAACGAATAGGTGGCTGTGAGGAGTCAGGGGCTATGAGAGGTTGGTTGCTCTGAGACGTAGATAGCTGTAAAGGGGTGGTGGCTATGATGAGTCGGTGGCTGTGAGGAGTCAGGAACTGTGAGGTGTTGGTTGCTGTGAGAAGTCGGAGGGTGTGATGAGTCGGTAGCTAAGAAGAATAGGTCACTGTGATGAGTCAGGGGCCGTGAGGAGTTGGTTTCTTTGAGAAGTAGATTGCTGTAAGAAGTCGGAGACTTTGAGTAGATTGTGGGGTGAAGAATAGGTGGCTGTGAGGAGTCAAAGGCTGTGAGGAATCAGGGGCATGAGGAGTTGTTTGTTGTGAGAAGTAGTTTGTTGTGAGGAGTCGGAGGATGTGATAATGTGGTGTCTGTGAAGAATTGAAGGCTGTGAGGAGGGAGGGGCCATGACGAGGCAGTTGCTGTGAGAAGTAGGCTGCCTTGAGGTGTCGGAGTGTGTGATGAGTCAGTGGCTGTGAATAATAGGTGGCTGTGAGGAGTCAGGGACAGTGATGAGTTAAAGGCTGTGAGAAGAATGTTATTGTGTGGAGTCGGAGGAATTAATAAGGTGGTGCGGTGAAGAATAGGTGGCTGTCAGGAGTCAGAGGCCGTGAGGAGTTGGTTGGTGTGAGATGTAGATAGCTGTAAAGGGGCGGTGGCTGTGAAGAATAGGTGGTTGTGAGGAGTCAGGTGCCATGAGGATTTGGTTGCTGTGAGAAGTCGGAGGCTGTGATGAGTCGGTGGCTGTAAATAATAGTTGGCTGTGAGGAGTCAGGGGCTGTGTGTATACTGGGGCTATGAGAAGTAAGTTACTTTGAGGAGTCGGAGGCTGTGAGTTGATGGTGGGTGTGGGGAATAGGTGCCTGTGAGAAGTCAGGGTAAGTGAGGAGTCGGTTGCTGTGAGAAGAAGTTGCTGTGAGGAGTCGGAGGCTGTGATGAGTCGGTAGCTGTGAATAATATGTGACTTTGAATAATAGGTTGCTGTGAGTATTCAGGAGCCGTGAGGAGTTGGTTGCTGTGAGAAGTAGGTTACTGTGAGGAGTCGAAGGCTGTTATGAGTCTGTAGCTCTGATGAAATGGTGGCTGTGAAGAATCAGGGGTTGTGAGGAGTTAGGGCCTGTGACGAGTTGTTTGCTGTGAAACATATATTTCTAAAAAGAGTCGGTGGCTGTGAAGAGTCGGTGGCTGTGATGAGTCGGTGGCTGTGAAGAATTGGTGGCTGTGAGGAGTGAGGGTCCGTCACGAGTTGGTTGCTGTGAGAAGTAGGTTACTGTGAGGGGTCGGAGGCTGTGATAAGGTGGTGGCTGTAAAGAATAGGTGGCTGTGAGGTGTAAGGGGCCATGAGAAGTGGGTTGCTGTTAATAGTATGTTACTATAAGGAGTCGGAGGCTGTGAGTAGATGGTTGGTGAGAAGAATAGGTGGCTGTGAGGGGTCAAAGGCTGTGAGGAGTCAGGGGCATGAGTAGTTGTTGGCTGTTAGAAGTAGTTTGCTGTGAGGAGTCGGAGGCTGTGATAAGTCGGTGGCTGTGAAGAATAGTAGGCTGTGAGGAGTCAGGGGCTGTGAGGAGTCTGGGGCTGTGAGTAGTTGGTTGCTGTGAGAAGTCGGAGGCTGTGAGGAGTTGGAGGCTGTGATAAGTCGGTAGCTGTGAAGAATAGGTGGCTGTGAGGAGTCAGAAGCCGTGATGAGTTGGTTATTCTGTGAAGTTGGTTTCTGTGAGGAGACGGAGGCTGTGATGTGTCTGTAGCTATGATGAAATTGTGGCTGTGAAGAGTCAGGGGTTGTGAGGAGTCAGGGGAGGTGAGGANTGTGATGTGTCTGTAGCTATGATGAAATTGTGGCTGTGAAGAGTCAGGGGTTGTGAGGAGTCAGGGGAGGTGAGGATTTGGTTGCTGTGAGACGTAGATAGCTGTAAAGAGGTGGTGGCAATGATGAGTCTGTTGCTGTGAAGTATTGGAGGTTGTGAGGTTTCAGGGGCCTTGAAGGGGTAGTTGCTGTGGGAAGTAGGTTGCTTTGAGGAGTCGGGGGCTGTGATGAGTCGGTGGCTGTGAATAATAGGTGCCTGTGAGGGATCAGGGACCACGAGAATTTGGTGGCTCTGCGAAGTAGGTTGCTATGAGTTGTCGGAGGTTGTGATGAGTCGGTACCTAAGAAGAATAGGTCGCTGTGATGAGTCAGGGGCCGTGAGGAGTTGGTTGCTTTGGGAAGTATGTTACTGTGAAGAGTCGGAGGCTGTGATAAGTCGGTGGCTGTAAATAATATGTGGCTGTTAATAATAGGTTTGCTTTGAGGATTCAGTGCCGTGAGGAGTTGGTTGCTTGAGAGAAGTAGGTTACTGTGAGGAGTCGGAGGCTGTGATGAGTCGGTGGCTGTGAAGAATAGGTAGCTGTGAGGAGTCAGGGGCCATGAGGAGTTGGTTGCTGCCAGGAATCGGAGACTGTGATGAGTAAGTGGCTGTGAAGAGTCGTTGGTTCTGATGAGTCGGAGACTGTGATGAGTCGGTTTCTTTGAATAATAGGTGGCTTTGAGGAGTCAGGGACCGTGAGGAGTTGATGGCTGTGAGAAGTAGGTTACAGTGAGGAGTCGGAGGCGGTGATAAGGAGGTGGCTGTGAAGAATAGGTGGCTGTGAGGTGTCAGGGGCCTTGAGGGGATGTGTGCTGTGAGATGTAGGTTGCTATGAGGAGTCGGAGGCTGTGATGAGCCGGTAGCTGTAAAAAATAGGTGCCTGTGAGGAATCAGGGATCGTGAGAAGTTTGTTGCTGTGCGAAGTAGGTTGCTATGAGTTGTCGGAGGCTGTGATGAGTCGGTGTCTGTGAATAAAAGGTGGCTGTGAGGAGTCAGGGGTTGTGAGGTGTCAGGTGCCGTTTAGTGTTTGTTGCCATGAGAAGAAGGTTGCTTTGAGGAGACAGAGGCTTTTTAAGAGTCGGTGGCTGTGGATAATAGGTGGTGTGAGGAGTCAGGGGCTATGAGGAGTTGTTTTCTGTGAGATGTAATTTGCTGTGTGGCTCGGAGGATGTGATAAGTCGGTGGATGTGAAGAATAGTTGGATGTGAGGAGTCAGTGGCTGTGAGGAGTCTGGGGCTTTGAGTAGTTGGTTTCTGTGACAAGTCGGATGCTGTGATGAGTCGGTGGCTGTGAAGAATAGTTTGCTGCTAGGTGTCAGGGGCTGTGAGGATTCTGGGGCTGTGAGGAGTTGATTGCTGTGGGAAGTAGGTTACTGTGAGAAGTCGGAGGCTGTGATAAGTCGGTGACTGTAAATAATATGTGGCTGTGAATAATTG
>NQII01005703.1:114340-149077 GCA_002778355.1 Clitarchus hookeri | reverse complement strand
GGTAAGGGGGCGTAGGAGAATTTCAGGGGAGGCGAGGTAAGCTGTGGAAATTAGAATTTCAAAACAGCTAAATCTAAAGAGTATACAATTAAGGTTTTCTGTTAGCTTTTCTACATTTTTTCAAAATTTTAATCTATGTCGATTTTTTACAAGACAAATTTCGATTGTTGAGTTGGCAATAGTGGCCACTTCCGACCAGTGAGGCGAAAAGTGTGGATGTGTTGGCCAGCGTTTACCTGCCACCTTTGAATTTTTACTGTGGTCGCAGACGGTGGAAGACGGGAACGATACTTGCAGGCCAATTACTGTAGTATAATAGGTCTGAGAAGAAAGCTGTATTAGACCCGTAGCAAGGTGTAGTTTTTTTTTGTAATCTACTAAGTACTTGGTGAAGTGTAGGAGGTTTTTCCACCTCTGCCTTACTGTGCGCCGGCACGTGGCCACCTAACATAACCTCCCACCTAACGTAACCCCTAGTTGTCAACTGGCTGCAGACTAGGCTAGGTTATACTTTGTTAATCCTGGTTAATATAGTGTGTGTGAGTGGCAGTGTTCTGTGTAGTACCGTATGGCTAAATATGGCCATATCATTGCCCAAGAAAAGACTGTACAGTGATGACTATATTAAGTATGGATTTTCATACGTAGAGAAAAATGGAATCAATTTACCTCAGTGCGTTATTTGTCACGTTGTTCTGAGTAACGATGCAATGCGGCCAGGTCGTTTGGAACGTCATCTGACAACCAACCACGCCGCCCTGATAGACAAACCAGCCGAGTTTTTTGTTACCAAGAAAACTCATTGACACGGATGAAACTGGATTCAACTGGAAGTTTTCATATGGAAAATTAAAAGGCCATTGAAGCTTCTTTTAAGATCGCCTTGTTAATCGCAAAAGACAAGAAACCACATACTATTGGTGAGTCCCTTATAAAACATGTTTACTAACAGCTTTTAGTACTGTTCTTGGTGGAGAAAGTTGTAATAAGGTTGCAAAAATATCTTTGTCAAATGACACAGTAAAACGCAGAATTGATGAAATGGCTGAAGATTTTGAAAATCAAGTAATAAAAAAGCTGAATAAATCCCCGTTTTTTTCATTGCAATGTGATGAAACAACTGACATTTCTAATCACTCTCAGTTTTTATTTTACTGCAGGTTTATTGACGGGAAACAGTTCATGGAGGAAATATTGTTTTCTCAAACTCTACAAACTACAACAAAGGCTGTTGATGTATTTTCTGCCTTATGTGGCTTTTTGGCAGCAAATAATCTTCCTTGGGAGAACGACATTGGGATACGTACTGATGGGGCCCAAGCTATGACAGGATGTCGATCTGGATTCATTGAAATGCAAAACAAAAAAATTCAAACATAATTGGTTCTCACTGCATCATTCACAGCCATGCTCTGGCTAGTAAGAATCTGCCTGAATCGCTTAATACTGCGTTGAACTTGGCAATTAAAATAGTCAACTGTGTCAAATCTAGCGCTCTCAGTAAAATAGTTTTTGAGGTTTTGTGCCAAGAGTTGAACAGCGACCAAAAAACTCTTCTGTACCACACAGAAGTACGTTGGCTCTCTAAAGGCAACATGCTATCTAGGATTTTCAATTTGAAATCCGAAGTTGAGATCTTTTTGATGAGTTCCAGTTAAGAAAACCTATACATTCAGTTTACAGACGGTAATTTTTTTTTTACTTAGCATATTTGTCTGACTTCTTCGAATCACTCAACGTGTTTAACTTGAAGTTACAAGGAAAGAGAAATATTCTGAAGACATACGATGCAATTAAAGGTTTCTTGGAAAAAAATTATCTGTGCCAACGCCGTCTTCAGAGTTTAGAACCTAACTTTTTATCGTTTCCAAGGCTCAATGAACTTCTCGATGATACTCAAAGTGTTCAATTATATTTCAAAGATGATTTGAAGGACTTGATTTTAACACATTTGGCTCCTTTGAAAATCGAAATACGAGACTATTTCCNTGATTTTAACACATTTGGCTCCTTTGAAAATCGAAATACGAGACTATTTCCCAGACATTTGCTCAGAAAACTGGCAGTTTAAATTGGTGAGAAACCCTTTCAAAGTTGATGTGGACATACTTCCTGTTTTTCTTCAGGAACAGACAATCGACCTAAAATGTGATTCTCAAGCAAAGGCTGAATTCCAAAACATGACTGTTGAAGACTTTTGGTTGAACTGTTTGCCTGTGTAACCACAAGTGTGTTTGGAAGGTGCTAAGTTATTGGTGCAGTGTTCATCAACCTATCTGTGTGAGGAAGGATTTTCTACACTAGCTGTTATAAAATCTAAATATCGAGCACGATTAGACTTTCAAAATGATTTGAGATGTGCATCGTCACAATTGCAACCAAACATAAACAAACTTGTGAAAGACAAACAGTGCCAGCCGTCTCATTAAATTTGTCGGGTAACAAATGATTAAAATACCAAACATATGTATAATCACAACTAATTAATAAATTAGTGAATATACTCTTTTAACATTATATGTGTATTTAAATACAAAATGTTACTTTCAAATAGTTTTTTATGTATGTATAATAATAAAGCTAATGTTAAAATACTTGAATTTTAATGTAACCTATAGCAGCACTATAGGTATAAGTTCAAATTTTTGTTTTACCTATTGTAAAACAAAATAATTTCAATAAAAGGGGGGGGGTGTGACCACATATATTAGTTAAAAGGGGGGCATGGACTTTAAAAGGTTGAGAACCCCTAATGTAATGGATCTTAACCTACATTTGTGTACTGGCAGTATAGAATCACGGAATATGCTTTCTGCACAACTCTGCTGTCCTCAGTTTACGAAGATTGTCACATGAAAAATATGGCAACCAATTCACACCAAATGTTACACCTAAGTAGTGCTACATTATGGAATGTAAACTTACGTGATTCAGGTGTGGTAGTCCTTATTTGGTCTACATTCCGAAGGAAAGATCAGCTGATGCAATCACCCGAATGTTTGTCTGAAATATATGTCCCCTCCTTCCTCCTCAATAATAACTTTTACATCCGACAACCTAATTTCACCAAACTACGTCCACATATAGTATTTAGTAATTACATCGAACTTTTATAGTTTTCGGTGACAGTAGGAACTTATTTTCAATATGGCGGCAACTTTAATATTAAGAGTAATATTTTCTATCTTGGGAACTATCAATCCAATTTCAACCGCATTCAGTACGTTGATAGTGCGTGATAGAAGCATTGAAATTGGAAAGTTATAATCTTATTTGTCAGCAATTTTGGAATATAGTGCAAATTGAATAAATAAAATAAATCTTTTCCGTTGTATTTAGGAACCATTTAACCGATTTATACCAACTTTGGTATGTTAACAGTACACGGCGTTAGCATGGAATTTTTAAACTGGTAATGCTGTTAGTCTCCTATTTGTGAGATATTGTAAATTAAATTTAATGATCTTTCCCATTGTATCTCGGGGACCATTTAATAAATTTAAACCAAATTTCGTACAATGACAATGCATGATGTAAGAATTAAATTTATTAACCGATAATGCTATTAATCCCCTATTTTAGAGGATAGTGAAAATTTAAGTAATTAAGTTTGTTTATTATGTCTCGGTAAACATTTAACAGATTTAAACCATATTTGGTACGTTGGTAGTACGTGAAATAAGAATTGAATTATGAATGTGATTGTTATTTATCTGAAATTTTTAATAATAGCGCAACATGAAAAATTAAGCTTTTACATCATACCTCGGTAAATTAAACAGCCGATTTATGTCATATTTGGCGTATAAGTGGCCTTGTTCGTATATGCAGTTTAAATGGACGACACTTTTTTACAAAATGTTGTTAATGTATATATTTTAGGCTTATTTGCCATNTCGTATATGCAGTTTAAATGGACGACACTTTTTTACAAAATGTTGTTAATGTATATATTTTAGGCTTATTTGCCATATCTACAATATCATTTGACCAGTTTCGACCAAAATTATTATGCTGAAAGTATATTTTACATGCATCAAACGTGTTAAAAAAAAGCCTTTTTTGTGCCTTAATGTTAAAATAATGTTTTAATGTCATATCCCGGGAAACAATGAACCGATTCCTACTAAATTTGACACTCAAGTAATACTGCAGTACGTCATGTAAATTTACATGTTTTAGCGAGCCAGACTATTATTTTTAAATTTCGGCCACACAAACATCATATAGTACTTAGCTATATCTATGAAACCGTGTGACAAATCGCAACTTAAAGTTGTATGTTGGCCGCATCTATGCAAGAATCAAAAAAAGCTCAAATATAAACTCATTTGTCTGCGATTTTTTAAGATAGCACTACAAGAAAGATTACAATTGTATGTTCTACCTTGGGAAACAATTAGCTGATACCCAGCAAATGCAGGGTACAATTATATTATTGCAGTCCATCTAAGTTTATATGACTTAAGGAGGTTGTCACATATGTTCAAAATAACCACCATGTAAATATTACATTAGCAAACCATTTGTCCCAAACAATTTCCCCCGACTTATATATGTAGCAGTATCTATAACAAACATAGATTGTGCAAAGACAGTAATGCAAATAGCACCACATGATAAACTTGAGTTTTTATGTAATATGTCCGGGACCAACCAACCAATTTCCACCTGACTTTGCACATAAGTAAGTGTGTGTGGCCTTATTGACAGTATGGCAGTCATACAAATTATCTAGATAATTTTGTCGTATCTATTAAAGAATTTAATCGCTTCCAATCAAACTTATTATATTGAGAGTAGCCCTTAAAAGCCTCTTTCACCGAAATTTTGTAAGATAGTGCCAGGTGATAAAATGCAACATTTCTGCCATATCTCAGGAACTTGTGATCGAATTCCCACTCAATTTCGCACATGAGTGGAACTGCAGTAGGCCGTGTAAAACTAGATAATTTATGTGGGTCATATATTTTATAGTAGTTCAATATAAATTATTTAGATAACTAAATCGTAAATATTGTATAATTTGACAAGTTCCAATCGTAATTGTATATTGTCATTATATACTAGACGCATTAGGAATGCCTATACAGGGCCAGTTTGTAGATATTTTTGTACGATAGCGCCAAATGATAAACCAAAGCTTTTATGCCAGTCTCAACCAGTCAACCTACTTCCACCCAATTCTCCACACAAGTAGTGCTACTGTAGGCCATGTAAACTCACGTGATTTGCATTCTTGTTTTAAAAATGATGCCCTTGTAGATATTTGAATTTGCTAAACCCAGTCTATCAAAGCTTCAGACTGATCACTACCGAGGTTGATGTTCCAAATCTTACTTCCGTAATGAAGTTGATTGCAAGCCAACTGACAGTAAGGGGCGTTCTGTGTTCGATTTCCAGATAAGGCATCTGTGTATTTGTAATTGTCACTGATGCTGCATTTGTTTCTGATTGCATTTCGTATGAACAAGACGCCAAGATCCAACTACCATGTAACCTTTTAAGAACTTCATAAAAATTATTTGCTTTCATGTAGGGGAAAGTAGGTTCATTAGTTATATCAATAAATTCTTGTTTTTATGGGGTTGATATAAAACATTTAGTTTAGTATGTTTGTATATATGAACCAATTCAAAAAATTTTACCAAATTATGTACACTAACAGTATTCATTAGAAGCATCAATTATGCACACAGAGATACAATTTTTTCAATCTGTTTGCAAAATAGTGCCAGTTGAAAAAATTTAACGTTTTGCCATATTAATGAAAGAGTCAAACTAATTTTCACCAAATGTTTCAAACCAGTAGTGCTAGAGGAGGAGATGTAAACATGCATAATTTAAGTGGAGTCAGACCTTGATTTACAAAATGGTGGCGTTATAAATATTTTGATTAGTTTATCATGTATGTTAAAGAATTTAACCAATTTCATCTAACTTGGTATGTTGGCAGTATATATTAGAAGCATCGTGTGCAGAATTACTTTTTTGGTAATTCAGTAGGATAGCACCGAATAAGAAAATAAAGTTTTTTATGCCTTATCGCAGGGTCCAATCAACCGATTTCCACTAAATTCGTCACACAAGTACAGCTATGGTAGGTCATATAAACTTAAATGTTTTAAGAAGCTCAGTCATTTATTTTCAAACCAACGGTCTTGTTAATATTTAAGGTTGATAAACCTTATTTTTCGAAAAATTTGACTGATTAAATCCGATGTTTATGCTACTAATCCGACCTCCGTAATGCAGTTGATTTCACGCTATCTTGTGGTACGAGTTTTTCTGGGTTCGAGCCCCGGTTAAGGCACATTGTCTCACTACTGTTGTTTGTGAGTGAAGAGATTTCGGCGGCTCTTAACAGCGAGGTCTTGAGAGCTGATGAGGGTGATTGAGGTGAGTGTGGAGCAGCGCCGGAAGATCCCCGAGAAAACCCGCCAGACAGCGGCGCCCAGCACGATTCCCACATGCGAAAATCCGGGAGTGATCCAGCTGGGGATTGAACCCGGTTCGCCATGGTGGGAGGCGAGCAGGCTAACCGCTCATCCACCGCGGCTTCCAATACTGTTGCTTGTTTCTGGTTTCATCTCTAATGGCACTGCTTTCAACGAGACGTTAAGTCCTACCTACCAACTCAAATTTTAAGAACATATTAAGAAATTAATTGCATCCATGTTGAGTAAAGAAGGTTCAATTGTTATATCAGTAACTTCATGTTATGATGGTAATTAAATTTAATAAATAGTTGAATGATTATTCCTACGTTTTGCTACTTAAATGTAAGATGTTCCGACGAAGTGGTTGGTGTTATGTTGACAGTCTATACCTAGTGGCCCATGGTAAAAGGAATTTTCAGGGTGATGCAGAGTGATGGTGTGGTTCATGTGCAAAACGACGTCTGAGTTATGGTAAGTGGGTGGTGAGCGAAGGAACGACTGGGGTGATGCAGGACTTGTGTTGATGTGTGCAGGCGGACATCTTCCCCGAGGCGGTGGCCTGCTACGATTCCGAGGATGAGACGATGGGCAGGCGCAGCCGAGTGCACGGCGACCTGCTGCAGAGGAACAAGCGAGGCACACCTCTCTACTCCAAGGAGGACATACGCGAGCAGTACTGCATCACCAGCAAGCAGCTAGATGTGCTCGAGAAGGCGCGTGGCTCGGGGGGGCTCTTCGGCTGCCTCTCCACCTACCACGTGAGTACCACGCCTCCTCCTCTTCCTACTCCTACTCCTTCTCTTCCCTACTCTTCCTCCTGCTCCTTCTCCTCTTCCTCCCCTTCTTCTCCTCGTTCTCATCTTCATCGTTTTCTTCCTTATTTCCTCATCTTGCTCCTCCTGCTCCTACTCTTCCTTATCCTGCTCCTCATGCCCCTGCTCCTCATCTTCCTTCTCATGAATTTCCTCTTCCTCCTCCTTTTCCTGCTACTGTTCTTCCGCAAGCTAGCCGACAAAGATGGCGAACTTCAGCCGCACACTCCAGCGTAATGACATCACTGGCCAACAACATGGTGGAATTTCGTTTGCCAATCAGAATACTATCTTACCAGGAGACAGCCGGGCCAATCGGGCGTCTTCCGCTAAGCTGTGGCCAATCAGTTCCAATGTTTGTTTTCAAAGCCTCGCTAAGCTAATGATCAAGTAATATCACATGAAAGGAACCACACGGCACATAAGTGAAATGGCGTGGCGGTTCCTTTGATGTGGGTGCTTTTGTTCGCCAATTGGCCACGCAACGCTCTCGAAACAGGTCTTGTGTTTCATTGGCTGTTGCTTGCTGAGGAAACTTCCTGTTCGTCGGGCTGCTGCCTGTCAAGTTAGTCTCTAGTCTCTCATTGACCAACGATGAGCCGCCACAGTTCTTGGCAGTGAGGCCATTTTGTTTGCGGGTGTGCTTAGGGATCGCCATTTAACCCACAGTTTGGTTTCAGTATTGTTAAATACCCTTTCGTCAGACTACGGTGTGACTGCCTGGCCATTCTATTTTCACTCTTAGGGACCGCGGTTGGCGAAGTAGTTAGAGCACTCGCCTTCCACTAAGGCGAACCGGATTCGATTCCTTGCAGGGACACATTCAATTTTCGAATATGGGAAGTGCACCTGACGATACCGCTGGTTGGTGTGTTTTCTCGGGGATCTCCCGTTTTCCCCACCCTTGCATTCCGGCACTGCTCCACACTCACCTCTCTTCACCTTCATCGGTTCTCAATACTTCATTGTTGAGAGCTACCCAAACCCTTCCACTCCATTATTTCACTCTTACTTTATTACTAGGGTAAACAAACCCACGTCGGTTAGTCAACTGTGATTGGTCAGCCGTCGCGCAGTATGTGAATTCAAGCGAACGTAGTTTGAATTTTAATAGCGATCTTATTATACATACTCTGTTATATTACTGAAATTAACTATTCTTAGGGCCACCTGTTTTTCGCGAAAAGATTTCAGCACAAGTTGTGTTCCAACGCAATTTAGTTCAGAACCGCATTCATAATTGGATCATTTCAAAAGTTACGCGTCTTTTCTGTCTGCCCGCAAATCACGGATGGTCAGAATCGCAGAAACTTAATTCTGATTGGCTCACTCGTGTAGTAGACTGTCTTCACACAACAACAGGCAGCCAATAGTTAAATGAGGACTTTAAGTTTGCGTATAGGATATTGAATTCTAGCCTCCACTTGAATAATTTCGCGAAAAACAGGTGGCCATAACTATTGTTATGTTACGTGATAAATAATTTTCGTTACTTATAGTGTGAACTTCTATACTGATTATTTGTAACGAAGCTTTTCAAATTCATTCGACAGTGGTTAGATGTGGCATTCTCATGCGCCGTGTGTTGGCAGTCCATTCCAACTGTTCTGGTGTATCTCGAATCATTTCAGACCACTTCCAAGTGTTGCTAATGAGAAATTTTTTGGTGTGTGCTCTACTTCCAGCCAAATACTCGTCAGGAGCTGTTCCAAAATCACATCTACATCAACCAATGCAAGAGTTTCAACGCGTTTCACAATTCTTTCAGATGTGGAGTTTCCTTAGTAGTAATTGATAAGCAAGTGAAAGATGATTTCATGAGCGTATTTTACCCTCGTGAAGCAAGCTGAGAAGGGCGTGTAGAGATAGTACTCCTAGCGTGAAGTACACGTTCTACGCCACACGTTACACGTTATATGTTAATTTTACATGTTACACTTTACATGTTACACGTCACATGTTACACTTCACACATTACATGTTACACTTTACATGTTACACATTACACTTTGCACGTGGGGTGAGGTAAATTAGCGCTCTCAAGAAAATGATGTCACATGCAGAAAAAGTAAGAATACACTGTAGGTCCCCAGCACCAACATATGTTGGGCCAACGTTGGAAATTGGTTGTGAAATGTTGTGTAGGAATCCAACATAAATTTGACTTTGCACCAACGTTGTTTGCCAACCAAATCTAGCCTATTATATTTAATGAAAATTGTGTCAAAACATACAATAATAGACATATATAAGAAATCATTTTGAAAAACTGTTAAAATAGATAATTTTGTTGATTTAATGTGTTGGTGGAACGTTGGATAAACGTGTGAACGACAATGGTTGGTGTTTTGTAAATGTGTGTGCGTTGGGCCAACATTATTTTCCAACCAAAACCCAATATTACATTTCCAGTACCAACCTACGTTGGCACATCGTTGGAAAGGTTGGCTATACGTTAGATTGGAGCACATGCATTAATACAATGTTGGCTCAACATAAAATGACAACAAATTTCCTACCACGAAAATGTTACGAGATTACTTAGTACACTCTAGACAATGATCTAACTAAATCAGAAAATGGCATAACATATTGTAATTGTAATTTTGAATGGATGATTTTTGGGTGGTAATAAGTTGGTAAACATACTGTTGGCAATATTTGTGTAATTTTCTGTTGTTCCAATGTTGTCTGTAAAACTACAGAACAACCTCTCTGAATGAAAACATTGTCACTTTCTTGTGTTTTATAGAATATGAAGGTACTTCATAACCTGAGATATTTATCTTTAAAATATGATCAGTTGATTATATTTCATGTCAATGTTGGGAACAAAACAGTTGGTAATTGTTACTCTATGTTACGTTGGGCTAACATTGTATAACAAAAATTATGCCAACCATGGTAATAATCATATTTATAATGAAATAAAACCACAATTTTATATTTTTGTATTAAATAATTTATGTATTTAACACACAACCCATGTTTTATTTATAATTTTACATAGTTTGTGATATGTTAGTTACTTGGAAAACATGCTGTTGGTATTTGGTATTTAAATATATGTTGGGCCAACATTGTGTAATCAACATTATGCCAACTAAGGTATTTGCCATATTTCGAATGAAATGATACTATTATTTTTAATGGTTACTTAAAAGCAACATCTTTAGCACACGAAGAGTGTCTTATTTTAATGTGACTTCGTTGGTGATGTGTTGGTTACTTTTCGGAAAACATACTGTTTTCATTTGGTATGTAAATTTATGTTGGGCCAACATTGTACTGCCAACATAGATGCACCAACAGAAAATAAACGTTTTAAATTAAAAAAATATATATAAATTTTTACAACATACGAAGAACTACCAAATGTAAATTTTCATTAAACTGTGTTTTGTTTCTTACGTGTTAAGAAAATGTTGTAAACATAACAGTTGGCAACTGTTTTTTTTTTTTTGTTATGTTGGGACAACATTGCATTGCAGACATTATGCCTCCATACAATATTATTTTTTCAAAATAAATCCATATGTATTACTTTCATTTGCTTAATTGTTCAAGTTTTTTAGCACAGAAATCCTTAAAAAATTAACTGGCTATCTTTGGTTATGTATCCGTAGGGCCAGTGACTTTTCGCGTAAAAATCGGAGTACATAGTAGACTGCAATACTATATACACACCTCAGCTGTTGTTATACCTGCATTGGCTGCTGGTGCCGTGTCCATCTTTGACCAAGCCACTTGGGACTAAGTAACTCCGACACTGAACCTTCGTGATTCGTGCGCAAACGGTTAACACGGTCCAGACCATTTTTTAGCAAATCAAAGAAGCTGGACGACCCCACAGTGCTTTAAACTGTATCTTGTCTCTAAATCTTTTCGCGAAATATCACTGCCCCTATGTATTCGTCATTAGTGGGAATATATATAAGTTTGTAACTGGTATGTTTTAAATTAAGTAACAGAGTAGTAAAATCTTACTTAAATACATAAAGAATATAACACAATATCTCTAACTGGAAGATAATTATATACGAGGGCAGATCAATAAATAAATTACACTTCCACGTTATGGCCATGTATGAAACCACCTATACATAGGCAACACGGCTATGAAACACACAATCTAAGTTCACTTTCCCACATAGTCCCCAAGAGACTGTAAACATTTCTCGGAACGGTCAACCAACTTTTCGATTCCGGATGCGTAGACATCTCCTCCAGCGCTATGTAACCACCCGGAGACAGCTGCTTTCACCTCCTCATCGTTGAACCGGTTGCGTAAAGCAATTAATGAGAAGCGCCGGAAAACCGGTGTGATTTTGTTGCACGATAACGCAACACCTCACACGGCCCGCCAAACGTCCGAACTGCTGCAGCGATTACAGCGGGAGGTGTGGCGACATCCTCCATATAGTCCAGACTTAGCGCCATGCGATTTTCATGTTTTTTGGTAAGCTGAAAAAGAATCTTGGTGTAAGAAGACTTCTTTATCATAGACAAGAAGTTACATTAGTCAAGTAGATAACACGCCAGGTTGCTGATCCAAATGGCGCGAGTTCGAATCAGATATATACCAATGGAATTTCCAGGTCGTAATGTAAAGTGAGATGTGATTAAGAATAATAGGATTAACACATTTTGTTAAATTTTTTTGTTAGTGGGAAAAGTTATTTGAAACNTGATTAAGAATAATAGGATTAACACATTTTGTTAAATTTTTTTGTTAGTGGGAAAAGTTATTTGAAACACTGGTAACCAACGTTGGCAGAACGTAGTTTCTTGGTTGGCATTACGTATGCAATAACACATCGTAGCAAAACATTGCCATCTGTGGCCTTTCTGAAAGTGAAAATACACTACTATTAANAACGTATGCAATAACACATCGTAGCAAAACATTGCAATCTGTGGCCTTTCTGAAAGTGAAAATACACTACTATTAACAGTTTGCACACAACCATAAAATTATGTTGGGCCAACGTGGTATTTCAGCTGGCAGCCAACATAAAAGTCATGTTGGGCCAAAGTAAACCCAAGAGACACTTTGGCGTTGGGCCAACGTAATATGCCAACATGGACAAAACGGTAGATCCGAAGGTTGGGCCAATGTTGGCCCAACCAAGTTTTGCTACTGGGGGACAACAAAATTAAGATTATCAGTTGGCATCGTTTACCTAACACAATAATTCGCAAATTANGGGCCAACGTAATATGCCAACATGGACAAAACGGTAGATCCGAAGGTTGGGCCAATGTTGGCCCAACCAAGTTTTGTTACTGGGGGACAACAAAATTAAGATTATCAGTTGGCATCGTTTACCTAACACAATAATTCGCAAATTATATACAGTTGTGGAAAGTGGTAAAAAATAAAATATTGGTGTTTGGTTGGAAATACGTTCTATTTTGGTTGGCGCCCAACTGAAAACGTAACGTTGGGCTAGCATAGGCTCGAGTGTGCCTTTTTGATGTCAGGCCAGCGTAATTTTTCCAACGTTGACCCAACCTTGGAGCAAANTAGCATAGGCTCGAGTGTGCCTTTTTGATGTCAGGCCAGCGTAATTTTTCCAACGTTGACCCAACCTTGGAGCAAATGTTGGACTTGCTTTGGCCCAACCGAAAATTGTAACTGGGGAGGGGACGGCTTAGAAACTAACTTATGACCTTACTTAAAATAACGCCCATGCCTTACGTAGGATTTGAATCCATAACCTCCCGCACCCCAGATCGGCGGCGCACCAACCGTCTGCGCTACGGGAGGTCGGCCTGTAGCTTAAGAAACAATCCCACCTAACTGATATTCGGGAAGTTTCCAGGGGGAAAAACTGTTTCGAACAATTTTCAAGAGAACATCAGCGTTGATCACATACACTAAGTAACAAATGTTAATGTTATTTATAATTTGTTTATAACCGAACGGCGCACCAGGAGCTACGTGATATATTCATGTAAACCACGGAACCTGCAGTTGTCTTGNATTTGTTTATAACCGAACGGCGCACCAGGAGCTACGTGATATATTCATGTAAACCACGGAACCTGCAGTTGTCTTGTAATGTTTCAATAGCGATGGATGTACCAACTCTTGCGAAACCAATGAACTGAATCATCAGGATGGAGAGACAATANAATAGCGATGGATGTACCAACTCTTGCGAAACCAATGAACTGAATCATCAGGATGGAGAGACAATACAGTAACTTTGCTTAGATATCAAGACAATTTTATAACATATAGAAATGTTATCTTAAGGGGCTTGCCTACCTGGCGCTTCAAAGTCATTCCAGAGTGTTTCAAACACACGTTTTCCCCCGAAACTATTAATCCCTTAACATTGTATCCCGAGTAAGCTCGTTCACGAATGACGTGTTGCAAAATATGGGAAATCATGGTCGGTGCTGTANCTTAACATTGTATCCCGAGTAAGCTCGTTCACGAATGACGTGTTGCAAAATATGGGAAATCATGGTCGGTGCTGTACAAAATGAGAAACCCGGCACCAATACAAACAGCGTCTGTTTCCTGTCCAATGCTATTGGCCGCTGCTAGCACATCAAGATTTTATTATTGGTTCCTGCCGGTGCCACCAACCAACATAAATTATTAAGTATCCAAGGTATTACGTCCAATAATGTTCCTTAAGCCTTCATGATTTCAGAACCAAAATCTCCTCTTTTCCATTAACTGGAGAGAACAATTAATGCGTAACTTAAGGGGTTAAACGTGCGTCCAACATGTTGATGTATGANCTTTTCCATTAACTGGAGAGAACAATTAATGCGTAACTTAAGGGGTTAAACGTGCGTCCAACATGTTGATGTATGAAAAGAACACACACTTGAGACGAGGCTCGTTAAGTGCTCTCAAGACGTCACGCGCATTATAAACACTGAGCCAATAACAGGCCCGGAAGGAAACAAGGCCCGAATTCCGCTCCACCTTATGTGAGCTAAAACTGTCTCAGCCACTGAGAAGTAGCAGAGCCTCCGCGACTGTGGATTCTATCTCAAAGAACGTTCAACTCGCGACATTCTCCTGTCCATAGCGATTGTAAGTCGACTAGCTAAGTGAAAAGACTAACGAAATCAACCTATGATCAGTTAGTTACTTGGTAACTTATGAATAGGAACCCCCCCCCCTTTTTTTTTTATTGCAAAAATATTACACCACCAGTTTTACTCCAAAACACGTTAACTTAAATCTACTTTTGTCATTTGATAATATTAACTTTTACGCGTCTTAACTGTAAGACAGTGAATCACTGACGTTGAGTATACGAGTACCTTGATTCTTATTGGTCCACTCAGTCTTTCCAGAAAGATACGAGTCCAATAACACAAGTAGGCTGCAGCTTTGAACGTAAAATACTGAAGTCTAGCATGTGCGGAAAGCTATCCGCGAAAATCAGCTGGCCCTGCTTATGACATCACTTACTCGCCTTGTTTATTCAAACCCACCAGTTAAATAGCATAAGAGCGTGTAAGCAATACGTAGGCAGACGCAAGGTTCAAGTTATTTATCTGCTGCGGACCAAACTCCAAAATGATGTAGGCTCGTTTGACTTCTGTTGGCCAACAACTTGTGTGACGTCAGTTTTAACCAATAGTGAAGGCTCTGTGCTTGAGCAACCAATCTCCAGTAGAGAGATATCAGCCTGTAAGTGACGCCATACATTTTCCATCGACCAATGGAATTGCAAATTCGTCTGCAGTTTGTACGTGCCAGTGAATTATAGATTGGTGCCAAATAATAACGCAGATTAAGCACATCTCTAGCAATGTTAGTACATGGTATTTAAATAGCTAAAACAGGATATTGCGTATCATTTAATATGATGGNAGCACATCTCTAGCAATGTTAGTACATGGTATTTAAATAGCTAAAACAGGATATTGCGTATCATTTAATATGATGGATCGTTTATTGCAGAGCGTGCTGAAGCAACGGTGAAATTAATATCGGTACGGAGAATCATGACTAAACATTCCCACGGCAACGTGCGTACATGAAAAACGTTTGGCAGCGTCCTAAGTCGTTCACCAACTGAATTAATCAAAAGTCTACTATCTTGTATATTCCAACTTCATCGCCTGCAGCGCTGTTAAGGTAGGAGAGCGGTTTACAATGGAGTGCCACCCAACTGTAAAACACACAGAATTCATTTTTAAAAAAATATTCCACACACTACCAAAATTGTCTCGAGAGTACGATTTATGTTGTATACGTAAAAAAACACGTATTTCGTAACGCTGTAAAATATTTTACTAAGATATACTCATTTAAATGTTATTGACAACCACTTTATAACAGTTCATTTTTAAATTGTTTAAATTCGCATAAAGGTACAAGCTACGAAGTCTTTCCTACTTAACAAGCAACCCTTCATCAAGCAAGACGATCATAATAATTTATTCAGCTTGCATGCAATGTGAAAACTTAGTACTAACGTTAACAAATATACTTTATGCACTTGAATTAAAGCCAAGACAGATATTTTTATAACTTATATGATGGGAAATAAAATAATTNTTATGCACTTGAATTAAAGCCAAGACAGATATTTTTATAACTTATATGATGGGAAATAAAATAATTTATTAAAAATTTATGGTAATATTAGCACCAAATTTTTCTGACATGCAATCATACTGTCCAATTTAACGAAGGTAGTAAGGGGAGGGGGTTCTGAAATGTGCTTTCTAAAATATTACTAATGAAAATACACTTTACTTTTGATTTAAAATAAACTTTTACTTATCGGTTTATTAAAACATTTAAATAAGTGTATTCTAGTAAAATATTTTACAGTGCTACAAAATACATACATTATTTTTTCATATGAAACGTAAATCGTACTTTCCCGACAATTTTCGTCATGTGTGTCCTTTTTTTTCAACCCGTTAAGACCCAGAGTGCACAGTTTTGTACATGACGCACGTGTAGGTAATTTTAGATCTGTACTGCACACTGCGAATCTCAATAACAAAGGACAGATGGTTTTCGCGAAAAGATTTCGAGACCAGTTGTACTCCAAAACACTTTTGTTCATATCTTTCGAGGTTGGATGATATTACGTGCCTCAAGTGTCTTTCCGTGAATCTTGGACGTTCAGTATCGTAGTACTGTATTATTATTTGCCCAGTAAAATAAGAATATGTCTTTTCACGTAGACGCGTGGCCAATAACCAAAGTAAGTTATGGTTGTGGACGTAGGACATTGAAGTATAGCATGCCCATAAATATTTTCGCTAAAATCTCCTGTCCCCATCAATAAACAATGATCTTATCTGTATGTTAATGATTCGTAGANCCATAAATATTTTCGCTAAAATCTCCTGTCCCCATCAATAAACAATGATCTTATCTGTATGTTAATGATTCGTAGAGACCTGAAGAATTCGCGGATTCATTTTGGGATAAGCTAGAATGCAAAACATGTGTTNCCCATAAATATTTTCGCTAAAATCTCCTGTCCCCATCAATAAACAATGATCTTATCTGTATGTTAATGATTCGTAGAAACCTGAAGAATTCGCGGATTCATTTTGGGATAAGCTAGAATGCAAAACATGTGTTTTTATATAACTTTAGCAATTTTGGTCCACTCGGTATTCGACACCTCCTGGAGAAAACTGGCCCAATCGTCGCCTTCCACTATCACAGCAGACAACCAATGTGCAGTTGATATCGGCATATTTGTACATACGACTGTAGAGTCTAGCCTACAGGTCATTGAACTCGCGAATTTTTCAGGTCTCTGATGATTCGCAAACCGACTTACTGGTCTAGATCATAATTGGTTTATATTACTGCAGTCGAACATATAGCCCACAGCTCATTGGGTGGGACAATGAAACAATTGTTGTGTCAACTTACAGCATCCGTCATAAAATTTTTTGTTTGTAACACCTGAAAGTGTAAATTAAAGTGAGGAGTCCTAAAATATTAATTTGTTCAGTCACTGTGTTCTCGATCGTAACTATGTTGCACACGAACAATATTTATGGGCAGTACAGTACACAGTGAGGAGAAGTACCCGCTCCGTTGATAGTCTCACCTCTCGTTAATGAATGTCTGATGGTAATGACTTTGAGTAGGGAGCACGTTGTTGACTGGCAGCAAAAAGTAGAATAGACACAAGTACAGTGCACGTCAAAATATTACACTATTGTAACACCTCGGCTCAGAAACTAACATATGGCCGAATGGGTAAAGTGAGTTCAGAGTNGTCAAAATATTACACTATTGTAACACCTCGGCTCAGAAACTAACATATGGCCGAATGGGTAAAGTGAGTTCAGAGTGCTGTACAGTCGGGTGCAATGCTCCATCGAAAGACACTTTATCCATCCACCCGATATTCTTAAACCACAAAACCCCCATTTGACGGATTAGAAAGCGTACGACCATTTCACGAGTGTACCGTGAATATCGGAAATCCGGTAAAACATCACATCTTCGACAACGCTGCGGTCGGAAAAAGATCGTGAAAGAACGGGACAAACGACGACTGAAGAAAATCACTAAACGTGACAGACGTGCAACCATTTCTCAAATTGGCACAGATTGGATTTGTGCCCTGCAGAATTCATGGTGTGAATTGCCTCCTGCATACCTTCAGACATTAGTCGAGTCCATGCCACGTCGTCTTGCGGCACTTCTGCGTGCTCTGGGGGCCCTACACTATAGTATGCAGGTGTACCAGTTTTTTTGGCTCTTCAGTATATGAAGCAATTATAACCTAGACCAGTAAGGTGGTTTGCGAAATCATTTACAAACAGATAAGATCACTGGTCATTGGGCTTCGCAGTTTGTGGTACAGACCGAAAGTTACCTACACGTGCTTAATGTACCCAATTGTGTATACTGGGTGTGTATGGGTTAATTACAAATGGAATATTATAATTAACAGATAATATATAAGTCGGGCCAGTGACTTTTCGCGTAAAAATCGGAGCACACAGTAGACTTCAATACTATATACACACCTCAGCTGTTGTTATACCTCCATTGGCTGCTGGTGCCGTATCCGTCTTTGACCAAGCCACTCAGGACTATGTAACTCCGACACTGAACCTCCGTGATTCGTGCGTAAACGGTTAACACGGGCCAGAACATTTTTTTCGCCAATCAAAGAAGCTGGACGACCCTGCAGTGCTTTGGACTGTATCATGTCTCGAAATATTTTCGCGCAATATCGCTGCCCCTATATATAAGCAAAGATTCAACTTACCAAAAAAACAAGTTAATTTTATGTTACCGGGAGTATAAAACACTTGTGATGCGTGATATATATATATATATAGGAAACCACCAAACACGTCATACACGGGGAGGGGTTTTTCAAATGTTTCTAGTCAACAAGTTTGAAGAAACCGTGACTAGACTGTAATGTATCTATGAGAATGGATCTGACCCGGCGTAATAATTGCGGAGATATGTGAGCAGCGCAGTCCGCCGTAGACAGAGCTGCCCTCGCCGAGCGGGACAGGTGGTTTGTTGACGAGGGGGAGGGGGGCCCGTGCGAAATTCGATCTTGGAGCGACTGGACGCGCGCCCAATTGGCTGTCACTAACGAAGTTTCCGAGCCCCGACATCCAGTCTCGGCGGGAGCAGTCGAGTGGAGGAGTTAGCGTCAAGTTTGACGCGCTTCATCTGTCCCCCACGAGAATGACGACGCGTTTTGCCGTGACTGTAGAGGGGCGCGCCCAACGGTTCAAAACAAGAGAAAGAACATTTCAGAACTGAACTACGTTAAGGGCTCTCTGCTTGCCAAGCATGCAGCCACGGAGTTTAAATAGGGCCGCGGTGGTGTAGTGGTTAGACTACTCGCCTCCCACCTAGGTGAACCAGGTCCGATTCCTGGTAGCCGCCGGGTTTTCGCATGTGGAAATCGTGCCGGACGATGCCGCTGGTGGGCTGGTTTTCTCGAGGATCTCCCGATCCCCCCTGCCCTTGCACTCCGGCGCTGCTCCGTGCTCACCTCGCTTCACTCTCGTCGGCTCTCAAGACCTCGATGTTAACAGCCNCGATCCCCCCTGCCCTTGCACTCCGGCGCTGCTCCGTGCTCACCTCGCTTCACTCTCGTCGGCTCTCAAGACCTCGATGTTAACAGCCGCCCAAATCTCTTCCCTCACTCATGGAATTTAAAAGAGGAATTAATGTTAAAGGAATTCCTTCTCATGCACCAAGTTTAAAGACAACTGTTGAAAAAAATAATATATATAGATTCATCGCAACTTTCTCAGAGAATACCACCATGTTAAAAAGTTTTTTTTTTTTTTATGTATTTACTGAACATTANTATTCATCGCAACTTTCTCAGAGAATACCACCATGTTAAAAAGTTTTTTTTTTTTTTATGTATTTACTGAACATTATAATAAATTTTAGGAATAAATATTAAACATTAAAATTGATTAAATTTACTAACTTACTAGTATTCCTTAAGAAATGTCACGAGAACTAATTTTTGTTTGGGACGGTTAGCTTTAAATTAAAGCATTGAGTAGGAATTTCTTCCTCATTGATTCCACATTTAAAATCCGGGGGTGCAGGCTTTGTAGCCAGCGCCATTACACAAAATAACCGAGAAGGTAAACCAGCACAAGTCTAGTTACAAGAAAACAAACTAATAATTCGCATTAAAAGATATCTGTGAAGTCTTATAGATATTTATGAAAAGCCTATTCTAACTGAATAGTAGATTTTGGTATTTTATTCTTGTTTGTAAGTAGGATTTATTTATTGTTTTGTCAAATCACGAACTGAGTTGTAGTTGCACACACACAGACGAACGAAGTTAACCACCCGCCATCTTGTCTCTCACTGCTTTCCATTGCGATCATTCCCACAATTCATGGCGTCAATAAGCTCTGAATACAACCTTTGTTGAACAAAGGTCTAACTCCTGTTTTTTNATCATTCCCACAATTCATGGCGTCAATAAGCTCTGAATACAACCTTTGTTGAACAAAGGTCTAACTCCTGTTTTTTAAGCATCACTCAGGCTTGAACAATGTTTCTTTTTGGAAAAAAAAACTTAAATGTAGGATGCATATTAGGAACTCTTTGTAAATTTTATATTGTTATGTAGTATATTTGTTTCTCTAGAAAACATTCCTTAAATATAATAAACCATTTCCTGGGGGGGGGGGATTTTTTCTTGTGATTAATAATTTAAAAATAACAGTGAAGTGTTTCGATAATATTGTAACTTTTTTGCATTCTGTCACTGCTACGATATCGTAACATGGTAATTTATATCTACCAAAGGAACCACCACGTAATTTCGTGTCTGTATACTTATCTGCTCTGTGTTGATACTTTCATTAATCATCGTCAAAGAAGTGTAGAAAATTCCACGATTCGTATAAGCCACAAGGCAGACTGGGCACTGACGCCTTTCTGTATACAGTACTCATCATACATATCGTTCGTGTGCAACGCTCCTACTATCGTGGACGCATTGACTGAACGGGTCAGAAAGTTTCTCTTTCGTAGGTTTAAAAAAATATGTTTACTTAAAAATTACCTTTGTTTTCTTAATGGGGCCAATTTTGCATGCCTAGCCTAGTTAGTTACGCGTTAACCTAATTTCGGAACCCTATACGACGGTTTCGCTGCATTAGCGCACATATGTTGGCGGGAGAAGTGTGGCGGCCATTAGCCACGGGGCGATACAGATCGCCATAAAAGTCTACGCGTTAGTGGTCGCAACTAACTGCTCGGCTTTTATGGCCGCGCCGCTAAATTGGATTTTCGTGACGCAAACGTCATATTCCCCCGCTTCCTGCACAGCCAGAAAAATCCTTACGATGGTTTTAAAAAGCAAAACGATTTATTGAGTTTGTGTTCCATCTGTTCTGCGCCTCGACAGATTAAACTGTGATATACGTCATGACAAACAGTTTTTCGATTTGATTTGGGTTTGAGTTAACATCGCAATTTATTATTATCATTATTATTTGTATTTTAAGACGTTCAGTCCGCGTGTTCGTGATCGAGGACATGTTGCACATTATGGGTATTTATGGTCGGAACTGTACACAAGGAATCCGTTGCCACGGTTTTGAGGGCCTGCCTGCCTTGGGACAAATATGACTTGTTCAAACTTCAGCATTTCTCATTTGTGAATGGTCAGTGTTGACGTCAGCGAACATGCAGCACGTTGTTCATTGGTTGCCAGAAGCACGCTCTACAGAAGTCCTACAGCGCACATAAAAAAAATTGATCGATTGCAATGCTCGATCTCTGAAATTAACCTCTTAACGTACACATAAATTTTTCATGTCAGGTGTTGCAAAAAAAGGACATGTATGGTGTGATATGTAGCTACGATACTGTGAAATCTATTAAAAGGGTTTTAGTAGATCCATTACACATACAGCAATCAAGAGTCACTCCCGGATTTTCACATGTGGGAATCGTGCCGGACGATACTCTGGTCAGAAGGTTTTCTCGGGGATCTCCCGTTTCCCTCGTCCCTCCATTCTGGCGCTGCTCCATACTCGTCTCGCTTCACCTTCATCGGCTCTTAATACATCTTTGTTAAAAGCCCCCCCCCCCCAGATCTCTTCACTCACTCACTCAACCCTGTGTCTAAGTTGTCGGAAGAAAAAAAAACCTTTTGGGTGTGGGAGAGACTGTTTTTGTATCTTTTTCGGGATTTCACGGGTTTTTGTAAAACAGTAGCTTCGGGTTGCTGACGCTACATTACGGCACACAATAAACAAATACACAAACACGGAATGGTACGACGTTTCCTTTGATGTGGGCGCACCAACTCGCTGGTTGGTTGTGCGAGAATTCAGGAACAAGTCCTGTGTCTGATCGGCTGCTGCGCGCTGAGAATGGATTCCTATTGGCTGGGTTGCAGGCTGGCAAGTCAGTTTCCAGACGCTGATTGGCGGAAGGCCTTCCGACATGTGGCTGGTCAGTTACGCCCCTTTCGATGGCGTGTGCGGTTGGAGTTCCTGCAATAAGCATCTATTTCACCTCTGTATGTTTATGTAATCTATGATGGTAGATATAAGCGACTCAATTCCAGCATGTCTTGAGTGAATGAAGAGATTTGAAGCGAGGTGAGGTGAGTATGGAGCAGCGTCGGAATGCAAGGGCGGGGGAAACGGGAAATCCCCAAGAAAACCTACTGACCAGCGGCACCGTCCGGCACGATTCCCACAAGCGAAAATCCGGCAGTGACCCTACCGGGAATCAAACCGGTTCACCTAGGTGGGAGGCGATCAGTCTAACCACTACACCACCTCGACCTCCAGCGTGTCTTGATTGGCACGTTACCAATTGCTTGTTCACACAGAGGAAAGAAGTCAAGGAGTATAGGTGTGATGGTACATGAATGTAAATGAAACACATGAGATTACAAAAATACCCATTAACTGGTAAACCAGATAGGAGTAAATACAACTGCGTAATGCGGAATGAAGGCGCTCGATTAACAACCCCACAGAGAAAAATGGGTAGCATTTAATACACAACTTAATGTTGAAGAGCATTCCAATGGCCATAGTTTTTAAATACAAAAGTAATGATGGCTTTGTACTCCTGGCCAAAACAGACTTCAATGAAATGTAACCGAGTTGTTCAAACAATGCGACACCACAAAACTCGAGCACGCAGCGAACATAACATCTAAAACGTCACAACTCGAACTACAACGTTCGTACACATGACGGCGAGAAACGCGTACGGGCGTGGCCCCGTGGTGGGACTCGAACCCAAGGAAATCCAACAACAGGAGGAAAGGAAAACTAAACCAACGTAAACCAAGAATGGGAAACCACAATGACGCTCCACCATGGTGCCAAGCGACGTACAGCAGTCTACTAGTCATTAATGGCAAGAATCTGCTCACACCAATAGAAGAAGCAAATGCTGAAATAATCAGCCAAATGAAAATTCCAAATACAAATTACCATATTTAAATTCCCATAACAAGGTACCAAATGTTTGGCATAACTTGACCTCGAGTTGCGTAGCATGTAAACACTACGAAGTAAAACAGTGGATTAGCTGTGGAGAGACAAGGAGAAGGGCACCTCAGCCGCCGCTGATCTCTCATATGCCCTCGGAAGACCATGCTGTCACGAGACCAGGACCCGAGGTTCCCATAACTCGTTAAGTGGGAGTGCAAATCTAGTTACATTCCTACTCNCCCCCCAGATCTCTTCACTCACTCACTCAACCCTGTGTCTAAGTTGTCGGAAGAAAAAAAAACCTTTTGGGTGTGGGAGAGACTGTTTTTGTATCTTTTTCGGGATTTCACGGGTTTTTGTAAAACAGTAGCTTCGGGTTGCTGACGCTACATTACGGCACACAATAAACAAATACACAAACACGGAATGGTACGACGTTTCCTTTGATGTGGGCGCACCAACTCGCTGGTTGGTTGNACAATAAACAAATACACAAACACGGAATGGTACGACGTTTCCTTTGATGTGGGCGCACCAACTCGCTGGTTGGTTGTGCGAGAATTCAGGAACAAGTCCTGTGTCTGATCGGCTGCTGCGCGCTGAGAATGGATTCCTATTGGCTGGGTTGCAGGCTGGCAAGTCAGTTTCCAGACGCTGATTGGCGGAAGGCCTTCCGACATGTGGCTGGTCAGTTACGCCCCTTTCGATGGCGTGTGCGGTTGGAGTTCCTGCAATAAGCATCTATTTCACCTCTGTATGTTTATGTAATCTATGATGGTAGATATAAGCGACTCAATTCCAGCATGTCTTGAGTGAATGAAGAGATTTGAAGCGAGGTGAGGTGAGTATGGAGCAGCGTCGGAATGCAAGGGCGGGGGAAACGGGAAATCCCCAAGAAAACCTACTGACCAGCGGCACCGTCCGGCACGATTCCCACAAGCGAAAATCCGGCAGTGACCCTACCGGGAATCAAACCGGTTCACCTAGGTGGGAGGCGATCAGTCTAACCACTACACCACCTCGACCTCCAGCGTGTCTTGATTGGCACGTTACCAATTGCTTGTTCACACAGAGGAAAGAAGTCAAGGAGTATAGGTGTGATGGTACATGAATGTAAATGAAACACATGAGATTACAAAAATACCCATTAACTGGTAAACCAGATAGGAGTAAATACAACTGCGTAATGCGGAATGAAGGCGCTCGATTAACAACCCCACAGAGAAAAATGGGTAGCATTTAATACACAACTTAATGTTGAAGAGCATTCCAATGGCCATAGTTTTTAAATACAAAAGTAATGATGGCTTTGTACTCCTGGCCAAAACAGACTTCAATGAAATGTAACCGAGTTGTTCAAACAATGCGACACCACAAAACTCGAGCACGCAGCGAACATAACATCTAAAACGTCACAACTCGAACTACAACGTTCGTACACATGACGGCGAGAAACGCGTACGGGCGTGGCCCCGTGGTGGGACTCGAACCCAAGGAAATCCAACAACAGGAGGAAAGGAAAACTAAACCAAGGTAAACCAAGAATGGGAAACCACAAAGACGCTCCACCATGGACGTACAGCAGTCTACTAGTCATTANGGCGTGGCCCCGTGGTGGGACTCGAACCCAAGGAAATCCAACAACAGGAGGAAAGGAAAACTAAACCAAGGTAAACCAAGAATGGGAAACCACAAAGACGCTCCACCATGGACGTACAGCAGTCTACTAGTCATTAATGGCAAGAATCTGCTCACACCAAAAGAAGAAGCAAATGCTGAAATAATCAGCCAAATTAAAATTCCAAATACAAATTACCATATTTAAATTCCCATAACAAGGTACCAAATGTTTGGCATAACTTGACCTCGAGTTGCGTAGCATGTAAACACTACGAAGTAAAACAGTGGATTAGCTGTGGAGAGACAAGGAGAAGGGCACCTCAGCCGCCGCTGATCACTCATATGCCCTCGGAAGACCATGCTGTCACGAGACCAGGACCCGAGGTTCCCATAACTCGTTAAGTGGGAGTGCAAATCTAGTTACATTCCTACTCACTTGGGTAAAATCATCGAGCCGGCGGCAGACTGCCGTGTTTTGTTCGAGCTGGGCTCCGGGCCCGTATTTATAGCTGATGACCACTGTTGTCAACTTGGTAAATTTACGTGTAGGTGTATCGGCGAGGGAGTGAAGCTCTCCACCGGTCTCCCGACCGGTGTGTTGCAGCGTCGTGATGTCTGTAGAACACGTTGTAGAGTTGTTTGAAATTGGCTGGTTGAGCTCGGTAAGTCCCTCCAACCCGAGTCGCTGCTCACCGACGACCCAGCTTGTCACGTTAGTCCTTATGGCACTGCAAGTCAGAGTCCCGCCTCGCTCTTATTTTCCGGTCATTTCATCGCGTGGTGACTGTGAAGAAAAGTTGCAAGTAATTGGTACACTTTACTGCCACTCTATGTACCAGGACTGTTCTCAGCCCTGGTCAAAGCTAGGGCTAACCAGTGTCGAATATGTACCTGCATCAGCACCCAAGGACATCGTGTGTAAAACAATGCAATACGGTCACGGCATTTCTCCTTGTTTACTACTGGTTAAAGAGCCGACTAGATGGCGTCTCGAATAAGCTGTAGTCAGTCATTAAATGAAAGCTAGAACACAAATTCTTTAAGTCTGGCATGTCACCGAAAGAATTTTCAAAATTCACAGACCTCTACAAATCAATCTAGGGACTAGAAAATTCTGCAAATTCAATTAAGGATAAGGTAGACTTCAAACTCATGTACATTTGTGTTACGTTTACAATTGCATCGCCGTTTATAAGATACACCCAAGTGAATGCTGAGCCAATAACAGATCTGCTAGGAAAGAAGCTCGGAATCGCATGCCACCTGGTATGAGGTAAAACTGACTACACACTTGGGCAGCAGTCAATTAACTGAAAGCTACAAGGGTCTAAAATACACATGACGGTGGATTCTGGCACACAGGTAGTTCAAAACGCGAAATTGTCCTGTCAATATCAATTCTGGAGGAGGTATGGAGATATTCTTCCCTTTCTGGAAGAAAGACCAGGCGGTGACCGGCACACTACTCTGGTTGTGTCCTGGAGAGACACTAGGTGTTTGGATAGTACCCTGGCCAGACCACACGCTTAGTGCCGAGCACGAGGGTCTAAGTACCCTGGCCAGACCACACGTTTATTGATGAGTACGAGGGTCTCAATGTCTTTATGGAAGTGTGAACCACGCCGTACTTGTAAATCAGGCTGAGGCTTGCAATCTGGTCAACTCAGGTGCTAAACTGAGATACCTACAAACCGCTCGGCCTTTCTTCGAGAGGGGGAATCTCTCCAGATCTCCTCCATAGGTACAGGAAAATTTTGCATTTGGATCCATCTGTGTGCTAGAATCCACTGTCATGTGTATTTTAGAGCCTCACCTTTCAGTTCATTGGCTGCTCCCCAGTGTGCAGTCTGTGTTACCTCCGACCAGGTGGCACGGGATTCGGAGCTGTTTGCGTGCAGGTCTGTTATTGGTTCAGGGTTCACCTGGGCATGTCTAATAATCTGTGATACAATTGTAACCCTTTCCCCCACCGATAGGGAGGTCGTAGCAGACGGGAAGGCTAACGCTTAAGGTGCTACGTAAAAATACAAAAACATATATGTATAGTCTATTCGCGGTTTCTTCAAACTTTTTGGATCAAACATTTGAAAAATCACACCATGCATTAAGTGTTTGTTTATTTGCTAAACGTGTCGCTTATTACAAGCGTTTTATAATTGTGTTAAGATGAAAGTATATTATTATTGGTACAATCCAACTTTCACTTATATTCTATTCACAAATTATAATATTTAAATTATAATTAATATTGATAAAAACAGGGATAAAATAAGTGTGTTGGTAACACCTGGTAAGAAATAGCTCTTATGCAAAATATTATTACACTGATTGCGTATGAATTCAGTGCGTTGTCCCTTCGGTGTAATTTTCCAGACTTTTTTTAGCTTAATTTGCATTAAGCGGGGGAAAAGTTGGAAGTAATCGTGAATATACTATATACAGGTGTTCCTATGAATAATCTAAGGCTCTTATGATGTGCTGTTGAGTTGCAACTGTTCTCTTGTGTGGTCCTCGGTGCTGCTTGGTGACGAGTGTGCATGTGTGTGTGCAGGACAGTTCGTGCCGGTCACGCAACTCGCTGTTGTCGGTGTGCGTGCGGCGCAAGGTGCCGAGCGACGAGAACCTGCACGAGCTGTGTCGACGGCCCGCCGCCTCGTACGCGCCCATGCCACGCTGGCCCCGCTACCTGCCGCCCCCGGACCACATGAGGGCCATGCCGCCGCACTGCGCCGCCGCCTACCCCGAGCCCGAGGACGTCGACTGCGCCTACTTCCGCCGCCGGCCCACGTCCTTCTGCAACGCCGCCGCCCTCGACCCNCCGAGCCCGAGGACGTCGACTGCGCCTACTTCCGCCGCCGGCCCACGTCCTTCTGCAACGCCGCCGCCCTCGACCCTGCCAGGTACTCCTGGCTGCCCGAAGACGAGGAGTGCCCGCACCTGGTGAGACCTTCCCCCAACCCCCCGTGTCTACACGATTGTCTTAGCAACTGAGCACTTCTGGAGAAGCCCTCCTTAAGATATACTTGTATACATATTGTGTTTTCTTTCACCAAATGTATAATTAGCGTTGCAGTGGGCTTGATCACTTAATCAGTGCATTGGTCAAGTAAAACTATGATTTTATCATTAAAGTAAATTTTTTACATAGGTGCCTATTTTTACACTTTTATGCAATAACGACACCACAAAAAAACAAAAATGTACTATTTCGTAATTCACAAATGTTTTCCTAACACTTTGAATTCAATGTTAACACATGTCATGGAATTGCTGGTAAAACAACATATTTTCATCGTGTTTGANTTCCTAACACTTTGAATTCAATGTTAACACATGTCATGGAATTGCTGGTAAAACAACATATTTTCATCGTGTTTGACTGCATAACGTCCAACCAAAGCGGATTATAAGAGATTACTGGTTCACTCGATAAGCAGCAGCACAAAATAAAAATGGTGGCTTAGTAACTGCTCCAGGCACCGTATTCACACAGTATACGACACACAATCCTAAACATTTCGGCCAGTAATATTCACAATCTTCCAAAAATATTAACGAAGTGTACAGACACAATAGTCACTAACAAAGTTACAAAGAAAAACAGTATGAATACTCTTGAGGTTTCTTTGGTGGGCCTTGACAGAAGCGACTCTGATGACAACATATCTTCCTAGATGCAAACTCTCCACTTTATCGAGGAGCCAATGAAGGGGAGGGATGTTGTCTTGTTTTATTAACATGAGATCACCTCTATGTAGCTCACCATGGCTTCTGGTCCATTTGGTATGTGGGTGGAGTGTGTGTACATACACCTTATACCAGCGCCGCCAAAAATGTTGTGTGGTTTGCTGCACCAACTGTCGTCTATCCAGTGCGTGCAATGGTATATCAGGCATGTTTGGCTGTAAGTGGGGACCCAACGAGAAAGTGTGCTCGAGTGGATGGATGAAAGATGTTGAGATCAGAGCAAGTTGCACACAAGGGATGTGATTTCAGACTTCTTCAATCTGGATGAAGACTGTGGCAATTTCGTNGAGATCAGAGCAAGTTGCACACAAGGGATGTGATTTCAGACTTCTTCAATCTGGATGAAGACTGTGGCAATTTCGTCTAATATCATGACCTGTTGACCTACTGTTCTCCTTAGGTGATATTTTGCTGATTTTATTACAGCATACCAAATACCACTAAAGTGAGGTGCTGAAGGCAGACTGAAGTGCCTCTGAATTTCGTTTTTAGTGGGACTATTGGCCACCTTAGCTGCAAATGATGTGACATTCAGTACTTCTAGAGTTCGGTTAGTTTGTGATTTGGCATCCCGAGGAAAGGCATTCAAAAATGTATCTGTACTTCATGTGAAGACCACTTCCAGGTGAATTGCTTTAGTGATCAGACATACAGAAAGACATAAGTAAGCCTTGACAATGCGAGCATTCTGTAAAGTNGAGATCAGAGCAAGTTGCACACAAGGGATGTGATTTCAGACTTCTTCAATCTGGATGAAGACTGTGGCAATTTCGTATAATATCATGACCTGTTGACCTACTGTTCTCCTTAGGTGATATTTTGCTGATTTTATTACAGCATACCAAATACCACTAAAGTGAGGTGCTGAAGGCAGACTGAAGTGCCTCTGAATTTCGTTTTTAGAGGGACTATTGGCCACCTTAGCTGCAAATGATGTGACATTCAGTACTTCTAGAGTTCGGTTAGTTTGTGATTTGGCATCCCGAGGAAAGGCATTCAAAAATGTATCTGTACTTCATGTGAAGACCACTTCCAGGTGAATTGCTTTAGTGATCAGACATACAGACAGACATAAGTAAGCCTTGACAATGCGAGCATTATGTAAAGTGGATTATTTTATCTGTAAAGGGCCACCATAGTCAACCCCAACCCTCGTGAATGGTTTAGAGCATTTTACTCTGTGGGAAGAAAGATTCCCCATAACCGGTTACACATAGTTGGTGGCCTTGAAAACGAAAAGAAAACATTTTACAAATTTAAAGATCTGAGATTTAACCACACACTTTCCTTTCAATATTCAATACTCCCGGTGGATTGCTGACAGGATAGGGCTGAGTGCAGCATGAAGACCCATAACATGGTAGTGGTCTACCATAAGCTTCATCATGTGTCTGTGCTTAGGGAAAAAGTTTAGGAGTCTTTCACTGTACGGTGAATGTTCTAGTCGTCCACCTACATGAACAATACCATCTGAATTCAGGAGCAAACTGATTAGCCTAATGGCTGATGAACATTCCTTCTTTTGCTGTAGGTGATCACCCTCCCAGAGTGCAGCTAGTTGTCTCTCTAACACACACCTTTCATGCCTTGCCCTATTCTGAAATAGTCAGAAGGCCTTTCACCTTTGTGCCAGGATTACGAAGGTTGAATATGAATGGATTCACATATGCTATGACCTGCTGAGTTTTGCACCAAAATAAGTACCTTAAAAGGCAGACCATAAAATACCTTTCATCACCTTGTGTCTCNTCATGCCTTGCCCTATTCTGAAATAGTCAGAAGGCCTTTCACCTTTGTGCCAGGATTACGAAGGTTGAATATGAATCGATTCACATATGCTACGACCTGCTGAGTTTTGCACCAAAATAAGTACCTTAAAAGGCAGACCATAAAATACCTTTCATCACCTNCGACCTGCTGAGTTTTGCACCAAAATAAGTACCTTAAAAGGCAGACCATAAAATACCTTTCATCACCTTGTGTCTCCAATGAAACAATCTCCTCCTTCATCTCAGTATACTTGTCTGCAGTGTCAACAGGTGGGTTCAACTTTGNTGTGTCTCCAATGAAACAATCTCCTCCTTCATCTCAGTATACTTGTCTGCAGTGTCAACAGGTGGGTTCAACTTTGGCCATGTGACCTCACCATCAATCAGCCACTTTGGTCCATACAGAGGGTGCCCTTAGAGCTCAGAAGGTGTCACACCTCTGGAATCACAGTTAACAGAGTTGTCATCTGATGAAACATATCTCCATTGTAGTTCCACCTTGCTGTCTTGAATTTACGACATGGTATTGGCCACAAAGTANCATCTGATGAAACATATCTCCATTGTAGTTCCACCTTGCTGTCTTGAATTTACGACATGGTATTGGCCACAAAGTATCTGAGCTGATGACGGTATGTCTCTACCATGCCGACACCATGGTAGTCACACACACATACCTGTNGGCCACAAAGTATCTGAGCTGATGACGGTATGTCTCTACCATGCCGACACCATGGTAGTCACACACACATACCTGTAAAACTATCAGTGGCAATTCGCTTCAACAAAATTTCACTTACATTTTCCATTAGCCGACACAACAAATGTGCTCCTAAATCTTTAAACATGGAATGGTGACAGTTTTCAATTGAGCGANATTTTCCATTAGCCGACACAACAAATGTGCTCCTAAATCTTTAAACATGGAATGGTGACAGTTTTCAATTGAGCGACATGAGATTATGAAATTAACATATTAACCATTGTTCTACTACATCCTAAATGTCTCAGATACACATCAGCGTAGCCATAAGTTCAGGAATCATAAAACCCATGGAGTTGATAAATGGCCTGGCTGGAAAAAATAATACATGGAATGGTGATCTCGCTGAGAACCGGGAGCTGGGCAATACATGTCTGCCAACCTTTTTATACCTTCAGGAGGAATTTCATCCCAGTTGAGTCCCGGCAACCACAACTTCTATAGCTAGTAGACCTTGTAATGAAAGACAACTGGTGTTAATTTTTGATGAAATTCTGGTGAACACTACCTGAATTATTCTATAATAGGCATTATCAAATTCCTCCAGTTCGCGTACATATTATTTAGGACTCGGACTCTGCTGCAGACTCTAACAAGAGAATTGCTAACTCTAAATTACTATCTCCTAAATTTGCCTTTAATTGCTTCAGTTCTCAGCAGTGGTCGAGAAACGAATCAATGCAATTCAACCCGGCTTCTGCTTCATCGGCAAGTGAAATGAGCCGGTTAAACTAGCACTTAACAAAGCATAAACATGGTTTTAAGTGCTTCTCAGACATAGTTAAGAGTTTTGTCCTACCATACAACCTTGTATGAACTCCGAAAACAACGGACACTAACTAACAAAAATAATGACCACACAGATGAAAAACCAGTCACGACTCGGTTAACCTTACTGCCACCAATAGGTTATCCACACTTATACATAGTTCATGCTTCTTCTTAAATACATAATCGTTCTCAGTTAAAAATATGGAACAAATGATGCACTATAGCTGTATATGTAAGCACTGATAGGAGCAATTTCCATACTCTGCCACCAAATTCAAAACTCGTTTACACATCAAAGATGTAGTAGAACTGAAAATGATCATCACTTACGCCACACTGCTTTTCTTCCAGATATGTAAGAGTATGGAGGATAATAGAAGTTCATTAATGGATATGCAATGGAAATAAGTTAATTTTAAATGTAAACCAGAATTCAAGCATTATTTTTAATTGGCATTACTAAGAGCTATAGAAAAATATGCTTATTTATGTAACCTTGCAATACTCTTTGGCATTTTTTCAAACACTAAGCAATAGTAATCAATTAATAATTCATTTTCTGACAGTTATGTACTTCTATGGATTTTTTAATTACTTTCTATATATTTTAGGCGTATTAACTCTATACTACTATTATTCTACGAGTAAACTTAGTGTTTTAACATTTTAAAAAAGATTCTTTATATTGAATGTTTTTTACAAAATGCAGTAAACATGTAATAAAACTACAAGCAATGTATTGATAATCAATAACGAACAAGATATCCACNTTTTTACAAAATGCAGTAAACATGTAATAAAACTACAAGCAATGTATTGATAATCAATAACGAACAAGATATCCACCAATTATAGATATTCGTTTCATTCCAGAACATAAGCTACAGTTTGGGTTTCATATTTCTGAACTAANCAATTATAGATATTCGTTTCATTCCAGAACATAAGCTACAGTTTGGGTTTCATATTTCTGAACTAAGTCTGGTAGCAATATCAATACACGCGGGATTTGTTGGGGTTGTACAAAGAAAATTAAGAAGAGTTTTTCAGTTGATGCAACAGAAATGGAAACTTAAGACCCACATAAATCCACGGTTTCAGGTGTTACAAACTACAAATATCTAATGAATGCTGTAGTCTACACGGCACTTGTTTAGTTATCACAACCAATGAACTGTAGGCTTCGTGTTCGACTATAGCAACATGAAACATTACAACCTAGGCTAGTAGCAGCCGCGCGGTTTACGTATAATTTACGCACACAGACGATCCTTGGGTACGGAGCCTCGTCAGTGCACAGCGTCGACCAGTAATAACTATTCCTGCTCGTTGTATAAACAATTGTGGACGCCGGGTCTGACTGGATCAACGTCACGGACAGATGCAAAAACACAGAACTGTACAAACGTAAACGAAAAACATTGATGCGATAACCAGAAATGGATTAAAATGTTTAAAATCTAGAAAACATCTACGTTAACTATATGTTATGCGCAAGAATTAATGAGGAATAGGCGCATCCACAGTATGACTGTTTTTTTAAAATAACAACAATTATGGGAAACTACGACATACCCAAACTTTCTAAACTGTGAATTGTGTGTATGACTGGGTANCGACTATAGCAACATGAAACATTACAACCTAGGCTAGTAGCAGCCGCGCGGTTTACGTATAATTTACGCACACAGATGATCCTTGGATACGGAGCCTCGTCAGTGTACAGCGTCGACCAGTAATAACTATTCCTGCTCCTTGTATAAACAATTGTGGACGCCGGGTCTGACTGGATCAAGGTCACGGACAGATGCAAAAACACAAAACTGTACAAACGTAAACGAAAAACATTGATTNACAGAACTGTACAAACGTAAACGAAAAACATTGATGCGATAACCAGTAATGGATTAAAATGTTTAAAATCTAGAAAAACATCTAAATTAACTATATGTTACGCGCAAGAATTAATGAGGAATAAGCGCATCCACAGTATGACTCTTTGNGTAATGGATTAAAATGTTTAAAATCTAGAAAACATCTACGTTAACTATATGTTATGCGCAAGAATTAATGAGGAATAAGCGCATCCACAGTATGACTCTTTTTAAAATAACAACAATTATGGGAAACTACGACATACCCAAACTTTCTAAACTGTGAATTGTGTGTATGACTGGGTATTCCGTAATTTTAAGGAATTTTTTTCTAATAGTGTAGAATACAAAGGGGAATCCGGAACAATGTATTTTAAATGGGACACACAGGAAACAGGGAAGTAGGCACCAGGAACCGGCTGGCCGCCATGCTGTGACGTCACCCGACCCCCATGTTGGATCCAGATGACCTTGGGTTCCACTTTTAACCATTACCCCGGTGACCTTGAACCATAATAAATAAGGGCCCGGTGCCCAAAGCCCCACATTACAATACCCCTGCCACCGACCCAATGATTTGAGAAAGTGTCAGGGTGCTTTTGCTTCACAAACACCTAGTGAGTTATGGGAGTTTCGGCTTCCGGTCTCACAACACTAATAGCTATTCGGTGGCATAAATAAAAAAAAAAATTGAACCATAAATTTTCCAAAATAATCCCAACAAATATATTTAAAAAATGGTACAGACCACGATGGTGTTAAGGGTTGTGCTATGCTTTCACCAGTTGAAGGAGAGCTGTCTTCAGCAAGTGTCTTGTGGCGTGTGGATTGCAGGAGAGGCCGCGTCCTATCAGACCCGACGTGGACGAGCTGCAAGGCTACGAGGGCGCCGCCATGTTGGGTCAGCACCGCGCATGCGTGGTGGGGCGCCTGTCCCCGCACCAACCCTACATGAGCTACAGCTCGGAGTACCTGGGCCCGCCCTGCCCGGCGCAC
>NQII01005703.1:43848-114158 GCA_002778355.1 Clitarchus hookeri | reverse complement strand
TGTTACTTAAATCCACAGTAAGTGGCACTTGAGGATGCGTACTGTTTCACCAACTTTAAGTGACCCTTAAACAGCGCTAGGTATCCCTTAATTTAGGGACCCGAAATCCTTCAGGGTCCCTTAACCGAGAAGCAAAATAAAAGGAAAATGGCTGCTACTGAAAAAGTTGTGTATATATAACCCCAAATTTGTTATAACAGTATTTACTTTTGTAATTTAATTTCTTAGTAAATAATAAATATCTTCAATCTCATAGTTTCAAGATGAGGCAAGATGCAAGTCCTTTCTGCTGAAATAACCTATGCATTTATGACGATGGTCGAAAACAACACAACGTGAGCTAAAACTCGTGGCAGGCACACATTTTGTGTATATGTGCATTTTCAAGGTATTTACAAGAGACAAAGCATATATATATATATACACTCACACAGAAAATTGAGCATTATTAAGCAGGTAGCTGATTGATAAAATATGATTTTTATGAGTACGCACAAGCCCCGGAAGTATTTGAAATAAATGTAAATATTTTTGCCTTCACTACACTGCATACGACTACGTCAAATTTTCGTTTAAGTTTTATGAAAGGTTTGTAAGTTTTACAGCGAAAATGTGTCTCAAATATTAAGCCTATATGTACGATATGTAAAGATACATAATTACTTTGATTGAATTTGACAATGGACATTTTATAACGCATTTACACATTGGTTTTACTACANGTAAAGATACATAATTACTTTGATTGAATTTGACAATGGACATTTTATAACGCATTTACACATTGGTTTTACTACACGAGAAATTTTTAGTACAAATTTTGTATAAATTGACTTTGTTTTGAGTTTAATAATATCTTAACTGTAGCCCAATTAAATGTGTTACACAGGTGTGACTGTATATAATATTTAATCAAATTCGGGCACTGGGTGTTTTTAAATTGCACATGAATATCGTCAATGGTATTATCAACAATCTATCACCGTTTCAAAAAGTTAAATTTTGGTTAGTGATGAAAGTCAAGATACTAATTAACCATCATATCCTAGATGGGGAGATGTATTTTCTTCACAGTGTGTAATTGCTTTAAATATCGGCAAGACATTGCATTGTGTATAAAGGACGTTTCGTGAATGTAGAATAGTCTGTTTTTACATCAAAAATGCGGATTTCGAAATTGCAACTAAGGGCAATACTTTCACTGAAAAAGTCTATTAAAAATAAATACGTTTACCAACTTCAAACGTAACTTGCACCGAATCTTTAAAACACAGCAACAATGTCTTACGTAAAACATAAAACAGTTCTTTAAGATAGAAAAATTCGGGATGGCCTGTTAGTAAATGCAGGCCCAGTGTTTCTTTCTGAGGGCAATACATNGTTCTTTAAGATAGAAAAATTCGGGATGGCCTGTTAGTAAATGCAGGCCCAGTGTTTCTTTCTGAGGGCAATACATTTTTATTAATTATCTTGAGCATACTTTAATAAGGCTTGCACGGAATATACATTAGGTTTAGGGAATATTCAATCATTGCCTAAACAAGACAACAGTTTAATTTGAAAATTTATGATTAACCTAACTTATTACTTTTTTATGAAGTATTGTATTCATAAATACTTGAAGAAAGCTACGTAAATATAACTAACGAATATAAAACATGACACGAGTACCGTAGTTAAAATATAAAACACTTTAACCTCTTACTAGTCAAAAAACAGCCCAGGCCTTAGTGGATCGTTGTATCTTTCTCTGCGAAAATTAACATTTGGCACTGATGATTAAAGCCAGTGGCTTTTCGCGTAAAAATCGGAGCACACAGTAGACTTCAATACCATATACACACCTCAGCTGTTGTTACACCTCCATTGGCTGCTGGTGCCGTGTCCGTCTTTGACCAAGCCACTTGGGACTAAGTAACTCCGACACTGAACCTTGCGTGATTCGTGCGCAAACGGTTAACACGGGCCAGAACATTTTTTAGCCAATCAAAGAAACTGGTCTACCCTACAGTGCTTTGAACTGTATCTTGTCTCGAAATCTTTTCGTGAAATATCACTGCCCCCTACTGATGATTAATAACAAAACGATCACAAAACATNTATCTTGTCTCGAAATCTTTTCGTGAAATATCACTGCCCCCTACTGATGATTAATAACAAAACGATCACAAAACATCACCGAATTGCAACACAATACTTCCACGATGATAAAGTAGCCTCGAAAAATTAAAAACGTACCTATTCACGTACGTNCACCGAATTGCAACACAATACTTCCACGATGATAAAGTAGCCTCGAAAAATTAAAAACGTACCTATTCACGTACGTAATTTTAACATTTAAAATTTCGGTATACGTAGTTAGTTGAACGAATGGAATACACATATATTTTTCGTATATGCAGTGGCATCTATTTGTATTAATTCCTAATATTTGTCAGGCAAACGATGAAGCTTTAATTTTACATTATAAAATACATTTTTTTGTTAGGATTCGTTTGCTNCTAATATTTGTCAGGCAAACGATGAAGCTTTAATTTTACATTATAAAATACATTTTTTTGTTAGGATTCGTTTGCTCATAACGAAAGTAAACACAACATTTCAGGGGAAAATACATTTTTTTTNTACATTTTTTTGTTAGGATTCGTTTGCTCATAACGAAAGTAAACACAACATTTCAGGGGAAAATACATTTTTTTTTTCCCCCTTTCTTCGGTATAAATTTTTATTGGTTCGTTTAGTCACATGACCACAACGCACCACTACCANTCCCCCTTTCTTCGGTATAAATTTTTATTGGTTCGTTTAGTCACATGACCACAACGCACCACTACCAATATGAGAATATTTGCCACTTGTTTCATTAAGCAACCCCCTACTAAGTGGCACTTACAAAAATGAGTTTTATAATGGTGAAACAACCTCGACATCCTTAAGGGCTACTTAATCATAAGTTTCCCATTGCTGGAGGCTAGTTTGTTCCTTGTTGGTGAAACCGGCCATCGCTCTTATACTTGAGCTGCTCGCCTCCCACCTGGATTAACCGGGTTCGATCCATNCTTGTTGGTGAAACCGGCCATCGCTCTTATACTTGAGCTGCTCGCCTCCCACCTGGATTAACCGGGTTCGATCCATGGCAGGGGTTGCCCCTCAGGACTTTCGCACTTGAGAATCGTGCTGGACGATGCCGCTATTCGGCGGGTTTTCTCGGTGATATCTCGTTTACCACGTCCTTGCATTCCGGCGCTGCTCCATACTCACCTCACTTCACCCTCATCGGCTCTCAAGACCTCGATGTTACGAGCCGCCCAAATCTCTCCACTCCACTTCAACTTGAGTTTATCACGTATGTCAATTCACGTCTTTGCCACGCTAACTATAAAAATTGAATACATTACATATGCAATTTCCCACAAGGTAACACACTTGATATGGCGTGACACGACGAAAATAGAAATAATCCAAAACTTCTGGTCGTGCGACAGAATTTGTCTGGCTTAGGTCAAATGTATCTTTCATGCNCGAAAATAGAAATAATCCAAAACTTCTGGTCGTGCGACAGAATTTGTCTGGCTTAGGTCAAATGTATCTTTCATGCTTGACGGGGTAATGAGATTCCGACATGAGGTGGGAATCATAGACTAAATTTATAGTAGACAGATGTCACATGCGGGTTCCCNGGGGTAATGAGATTCCGACATGAGGTGGGAATCATAGACTAAATTTATAGTAGACAGATGTCACATGCGGGTTCCCCCAACTTTGACTCGTCCGTTGCCAATAGAAATGTCAAAATCATCTTCTCAACAGCGGTGAACGTGTTTCACTCTTGGTTTATCAACAGGCCCGTCTTTTTTACGAATAAAACGAGGTGACTNTCTCAACAGCGGTGAACGTGTTTCACTCTTGGTTTATCAACAGGCCCGTCTTTTTTACGAATAAAACGAGGTGACTAACTTGACTAAATTATGGTTGCATTGAAACTACGTCATAGGAAGTGTAAAAACGTTTCAAAGCACTCACTTACGTACACAGTTTTCTAACCTCAAACGCTGTTCACCTTTATTTTTATTACGGCAACAAAGCAGTTCGGTGTTGAAGACTGCGCAGATGGAATTGCAGCTTGACCCAATTCCCCCTTTCCGAGTGGTGTTCGCCACACGCGATATTCCTTGACTTCTCTCTGCCCGCCTACCTGGTACTTGATCAGCGTTGCAACGTTCTAGCACCATATCGTCTTTATTTACGGAACTATTAAACGCTTCCCCGCTGTGTTTACCCATGTAAAGAAAACAAAGCCCAGAAGAGGACAGAATGGTATTGTAAAAATATCATGCATAATATTTAAAATTTCTAAAGCCCTCTAACATAGTTCAAAAAAAAAANTTAAAATTTCTAAAGCCCTCTAACATAGTTCAAAAAAAAAAACTTTTCAGGACCGTTGTATTTTAGAAAAACATTACCCGGTCACGAGCGAAACAACGTCATAGGCCATTCACGGTAACTTTTCTCCGGGATCGATGAAAAGAGAAAGTGCCACATTTTAAAATATATATTGCCATGTTAGTAAAAACACAGTGTATATATTCCACCGCACTCGGAAGTTAACGCCTAATGCTAAAATAAAATATATTTATTGTCGCTTATTCCTAACTAGGTGTGCCCGCGGCTCCGCTCGNAGTTAACGCCTAATGCTAAAATAAAATATATTTATTGTCGCTTATTCCTAACTAGGTGTGCCCGCGGCTCCGCTCGTGTGGACTACAGAATTATTGTTGAGGTTTTTTTTTCGTTAAACAGTTGTAATGACTTTTTTTATCTTTCATAAATATNGTGGACTACAGAATTATTGTTGAGGTTTTTTTTTCGTTAAACAGTTGTAATGACTTTTTTTATCTTTCATAAATATAAGTTTTTAATGTGGAAACAACAGCTTGAATTTTACGTATTTATTTATTGAGAAATTAAATGGTAAAAGCGCTTATTTGTATTTCTCTGCCATAGAAAGATATATGCTACCGCGGAGTTATTTTTANAGAAATTAAATGGTAAAAGCGCTTATTTGTATTTCTCTGCCATAGAAAGATATATGCTACCGCGGAGTTATTTTTATGTCTTTTTATTGTTCACAATTCTTTACTACATTATATTGTTCCATCTTTAACGGTTTAGACAGCGTATTGCAAAAGAGCGCGCAGGCAGCAAACGTTTTTCCCGACTTGATTCACTCTTATTTTCACTGCTTATTCCCTATGTTACTTTACATAACAAAACATTTACTAAAACCTTGCCAGAGAACATGGCTATGAATTTAAAAAANTTATTCCCTATGTTACTTTACATAACAAAACATTTACTAAAACCTTGCCAGAGAACATGGCTATGAATTTAAAAAAACACGTAAGTCGGATAAGTGGTTCTCGAGTGATAAGCGCACTAACAGACAGACAGAGATACGTTGAGTTTTATAAATTGTATAGATAAGAAAGCTTTCAAAAATGCTGTCTTTACTGCTAATAGCCTTTAGGGGCCTGTATTGAACTTTGCCACAGACTTTCCACCAAAACAATGACAACACCATGTCTAGCTTAGTTAAGTTGTTTAGGGACACACATTACAAAACGACAACTGCACTACCTCTCTGGAAATTTACATTACGCTGTACAGCAAACGTAAATTCTTAACTTTTGACAAGTGATTATCACGTATTTGGTTTGCGTAAATTATAGTCGTTCCGCAATTACCAAGCAACGCGTGGATAAAATTTGGCGACTGCCTTTGTCGGTGATGTGCTACGATCAGAAGCATTTAATTGTTTCATTGAATAGAAAATTATGGCACATTAATTAGAAACTAAACATGGTTAGGGAGACAGGAAAACTGTGCGATTCCAACAGCATGTCTGCTAAGACTTCTCTGTACTGTGTATTTTCGAGTCCCTGATATTTTTTTCACTGGCTGTCGCTTCAGTGAGTATTCATTGGTGTGAACCNCTGTACTGTGTATTTTCGAGTCCCTGATATTTTTTTCACTGGCTGTCGCTTCAGTGAGTATTCATTGGTGTGAACCAGACAGGTGGCATAGTATTGTGCTTGTTTACTTGCAGGAACTTTATTGGCTCAGAGTTCACCTGGGCGTGCCAGGTAAACTGTGATTGGGGCCACCTGTTGTTCGCGAAAAAGATTCCACGACTTCTTGCACTCCAAAACTCTTAGAGCTCAGATCCACTTCGGTGATTGGGTGCTTTCAGCTGTCACGCGTCGTAGGCGTCTGCCCGCGAATCACGGGAGTTCAATGTCAGCGTTACTTGATTCTGATTGGCCCTTTTTAGGNCGCGTCGTAGGCGTCTGCCCGCGAATCACGGGAGTTCAATGTCAGCGTTACTTGATTCTGATTGGCCCTTTTTAGGCAGGAAAAAAAGCGGTTTTCCCACGTAGGTACATTACCAATAACCAAAGAGAAGCCANCTGATTGGCCCTTTTTAGGCAGGAAAAAAAGCGGTTTTCCCACGTAGGTACATTACCAATAACCAAAGAGAAGCCACAAGTATGCTCGTAGTACACTGGAGTCTTAGTCTACGCGTAGGTGGCTCTGACTATGATCCAATCGCAAAGGTGACCTCAGTGCACACGTGTTTGACGTTCATCTTGNTCTACGCGTAGGTGGCTCTGACTATGATCCAATCGCAAAGGTGACCTCAGTGCACACGTGTTTGACGTTCATCTTGTCACAAACTTGCTGCATGATACTGAGCTTTAAAGTCACGCATGTAGATCCAACGTGCCGATAACGCTGCAAGCCAGTTCAGAGCCTTAAGCATAGAGGCGATTCAGCACTTGATGCGCGCGTCAGTGTCACCCTTGTCGCTACTCGACTTCCCGACCTNGCCTTAAGCATAGAGGCGATTCAGCACTTGATGCGCGCGTCAGTGTCACCCTTGTCGCTACTCGACTTCCCGACCTCGAAGGCCCCGCCTACCTGGAGCTGTTTCAGGGCGGGCAATAAAGACGACACTGCCACGCACGTCGAGTGCGCCATCGCCGCTACGCGCATGGCTCTGAACTGGCGTGCGGTGTTCTCGTCGCTCTGCGTGTACATGCCTANGAGTGCGCCATCGCCGCTACGCGCATGGCTCTGAACTGGCGTGCGGTGTTCTCGTCGCTCTGCGTGTACATGCCTATGGGACTCTAAGAGGTGGCTCTATCATTGTATTGGTTGAAAGTCTGTAGCAAGATTCAGTACATGCACCTCGAGTACTTTTGTATGTGCATATCTGACACATACATTGTGAGATACAGTGCTGTGTAAACATCGTTTCTAGCTACGTTGGAGTGCTCTGCAAACATCGTTTCTAGCTACGTTGGAGTGCTCTGGAAACATCGTTGGAGTGCTCTGAAATGGTGTTTCTAATGTGCNCAAACATCGTTTCTAGCTACGTTGGAGTGCTCTGGAAACATCGTTGGAGTGCTCTGAAATGGTGTTTCTAATGTGCGCGATATCTTAAAAGTAACCGACAGGCATACTCTGAAGTGTGTTTTCTTTTCATAGATTACCACATTGGGGGGCACGTTCAATAGTTTCTTTAAAAAAAACCTGGATTTAAAACACGTTNTTTCTTTTCATAGATTACCACATTGGGGGGCACGTTCAATAGTTTCTTTAAAAAAAACCTGGATTTAAAACACGTTGCAAGGGGTTTCAAGTGTCAGGCAGGCCGGCCCCTAAGTTGAAGCTATCCCGCCATCTCGTATTTATCTATTTCTCTTTGTANGGTTTCAAGTGTCAGGCAGGCCGGCCCCTAAGTTGAAGCTATCCCGCCATCTCGTATTTATCTATTTCTCTTTGTAACAAGTCGCTGAGATCAAAATTTAACAGCGAAACCTTCGTATGACTCACATAACTGCGTTACGGGATTTCTGAAACCAGAACTGACTGACTTCAGTCAGTATTTTATCGCGTATGATTAAAAAAGAACTATGGTTAAAAATGCAAAAAAATTGAACAGGTCATAATAATGCGGACTTCAAAATAAGTGTTAAAAAGCATTATACCCTGATCACATAGTAGTTAAGAATACTGAGATGAAACACCAGCTTTTGTTTCGCAAAACCCTAGTCTTACATACCAGCAAAATGGCGTCAGTGACCAACAATACTTCGGAACGCCATTCGCCAATAAACGCCCGGTAACTACCTTGCCAGCCGACAGCCCAACCAATAGGGTTCTTTCGAGGTACGCAGTAACCAATCATACAGAAGGCCGTTCCCAGAGCCTAGTGCATCCAATCAGAGGATGGGTACGCCCACGTTGAATGAACCGCGGCGCCATTTAGTGTTTGTGTATTTATCTACCGCTTGTCCTGACAGTACCTCACTTCTAAATATTTAGTTTGAAAAACAAGTTACGACGAAATACACGTAAATCCAAGATGGCGAAGACAGCTTCACTTTAAGGCCAGGTTTATAAACTACGCCACAAAAGTAAGAGTACAACGACGCAACACAAGGAAATTACGATCGTTTATAAACATCACGCGACTCAAGACGTTACCAAAAGTGAAAAATGGAAAAACGAAAGAAGTACAATATATAACTTTTAAATGCCAGAATGGCAAATTTCTAGGAACACTTTTTAATTTCCTCAGCAATATAGATACTTAAAATACTTTAATTCGTAATTATGCTATTTATAAATTACTCAACGCATAAAATGTAGTTATGAATTTATTGTATAACCGATAAAATAATAAAACAAATAGAAAACGGAAACTCATAGCCTTCTGTATGAATGTAAAACGGTTTTGCAATCGATCACTGTACTGCTAGTCTGGTGTAAAACGCAAGCAAAAACGCAAGAAGTTGAGAGTTGGCCAACTTTTGCGTTGCGTTCTTGCATTCTGCGTACTTTATGATCTGCAGCTTTGAATTACGTGCATTCTACTTTTTTACTTATTTGCGTTTCTTGCGTACTTGCGTTTCTTGCGTAATTTACAAACCCGCTTTAAGGCTCCGTCCACAATCTACATGGCGCACATAACCTGCAAAGTAAAAACCTTTATTTGAGAATGCAACGCCCACAACAAGTATTTGGCGTGACTTATTTGGCGTTACTTGAGTGACTTGGCGTTAAGATGGTCATCGGTGAGTATTTTACGCCAAGATTTTAACGTCGAACAATGAGAACGTGATACGTCATAGAAACAACTGCTGTGGTTAACTTATGCGCATAAAAAATCTTGTACTGGCAAAATGATTATTCTTTCCTCTTTCTGAAAGGTGAGACAAAGGTTTTTTTCTTTTGCGTTAACGCCGATTGTAGACTTGTTTTCGGGGTAGAATAGAGTGGAGAGATTTGGGCGGTTCTTGACGTCGACGTCTCGAGAACCTACGAGAGTGAAAGGAGGTGAGAATGGAGCAGCATCGGAATGGAAGGGCGGGGGGAAGCGGGAGACCCCCGATAAAACTCGCCGACCAGCGACATCATCCGGGCGCGATTCCCACATGCGACAATCCGGGAGCGACCCCGCCGGGAATCGAACCCGGTTCGCCTAGGCGTGAGTCGTCTTTGGGAACGAAACGTTTCTCAAGGAGCCTCCGCGGTAAAAAAAAANCGAACCCGGTTCGCCTAGGCGTGAGTCGTCTTTGGGAACGAAACGTTTCTCAAGGAGCCTCCGCGGTAAAAAAAAAATGTGTAGAGCTTCAAGGTCAGGTCCGACTGTAAGGAAGCACTGCGACGGTGATGTAATACAGTGATCTGTTCAGGAATGATACACCATGGTCGCTATGGTTCCGAACACTGTTTTACAAGAAAGGGCAACTCACAGAGGTTCTTGCAGAACTTGGCACCCTCCAACGACCACGTTTATGTTCTATATAAGAAATGTATAAATTGGCAACAAAATGTTGACTTCCATTTCTGTCCTGNCGACGGTGATGTAATACAGTGATCTGTTCAGGAATGATACACCATGGTCGCTATGGTTCCGAACACTGTTTTACAACGGAGGGCAACTCACAGAGGTTCTTGCTGAACTTGACACCCACCAACGACCACGTTTATGTTCTATATAAGAAATGTATAAATTGGCAACAAAATGTTGACTTCCATTTCTGTCCTGNTCCAACGACCACGTTTATGTTCTATATAAGAAATGTATAAATTGGCAACAAAATGTTGACTTCCATTTCTGTCCTGAAAAAAATTACATAAGAGCTTTCCATACATATACAGGCTGATTCTAAAATAATGGGACAAACACTGAGGGGTGGTAGAGCTTATTAAACAAACAATTATTTCATAGGAATATATGGGCGGGAGTGACGCGTTGAGGCACGAACACAAAAATAAACCGTGAAATGCAACACATTGTTTATTTACAACGTCGCCGCTAAATGCCTTTTTACAGCAATGTTTATAATAATTGCTCAAAATTGCTACCACCGACAGTAATGCAAGCTTGGTAGCGTCGGTGGAGAGATTGGCGAACAGATTCAAATACGCCGAGTATTTCACGCACGCCGCCATTGTCAGCCAATCACGCCATGTGTAGAGGTCGCCAGGCATGCGTGACTGTTGGTGGATGCATTTCCAGCAACTGTTTTAACATTTTCTGTACGGAATCACTCGTTAAGTATGCTGCTAATAAACATTTTATGTTTCCATTAATGTGTTATGTTTTTGTGTTTGTGCCTCAACGCGTCACTTCCACCCATATATCCCTATAAAATAATTGTTTGTTTTTTTTTAGTGAGATCTACCACCCCTCAATGTTTGTCCCATGATTTTAGAATCATCCTGTATACATAAATATACACATTTGCTTATAATGAGGCCCACATGACAACTATAGAAGGTCCCTTAAATGCTTTTCATGTGTAGACACCATCACAACGAAGTCCATCCCTTTTTTTCAGTCACGTGTTTTATACCGTATACCTTTGCAACACATCTCACGCGCCAGCTAGGCGGAGCACTTAAGTGGAACTTTCCCCCGCCGGACTGGGTTGTTGGTTTTTCTAACTCTTAAATATTTTTAAAATATAAAATTTCAAAGTGTCCCATGCCCAATTATAGCCCATTTGTGGCTACTTCCAACTTTTCTGAACACCTGCTGAAGTTCTACTTCCAGGATATTCCTCCGCCACGTGCAAACGAAGATTAACCGAGTCTGGAAAATTACACCGACGGGACAGCACGTCGCATTTCACGCGCAGTCACTTTAATAACATTTTTCATGANCCGAGTCTGGAAAATTACACCGACGGGACAGCACGTCGCATTTCACGCGCAGTCACTTTAATAACATTTTTCATGAGAACTATTTCTTACTAGGTATTAATTACCAACACGCGTATTTTCTCACTGGTTTAATTCGTATTTATTATAAACGAAATACTACAATTTATAGAAAAATATGTACATAAAAGTTCTGATTAACAAAAAATAAGGTNGTATTTATTATAAACGAAATACTACAATTTATAGAAAAATATGTACATAAAAGTTCTGATTAACAAAAAATAAGGTTGTTTTACGTTGGAGGTATAAAAATCTTGTGAATTACCGCATATTCAGGAAACAACCAAATACGTCGTACATGAAGTGATTGTTCAAAAGTTTGATTCAAAAAGTGTGAATAAATCTCGAAAAGACTATACCCACCTAGTCAATGACTTTACACAGCAGTGCACACATAACGACTGAACTACAGACATACATAATGTCACCATTTTGAGTTTGCCAAATTTTGGAAAAATTAATATTGTGACGTAATGATGTGTTCATGGTTCCCTTGTTTTGTCTGCACAGCAGTGTACGGTCAATAGCAAGTTGGGTGTACGGGTACTTTTGGCATTTTAGTTTTAATAACAGAAACACTATAAATACCAAGAATTTAGTTTTGGAGGGGGGTGAGGTGCCCTTTAGATATATCGCGGCAGTGCTCTGCAGACCCTGATAGCATAATCGACTTGAGTCAAACTTGAATCAAGCTTGTTAATGAGAAACCTGCAACTTTACACCACGTTTTCTGTGCAATCAAACAAGTTTGAATCAAGCTAACTAGTCTCCACAGGTCAAGCTTGTAGCAAGCTTAACTTAACTGTAGGTTATTCACAGTAAACTGAGCAGTTTTGAAATCCTTGCTTGAGACATACTTTTAGGAACGTTGTGTATTCTTCCACCATGTGTAAAATTAACATTACCTTGGGCTTCGTAACTTTATTCATGCGTTGGTAAGGTGAAACTGTGAAATAATTAGAAAAGTAAATATTTCACAAATTCGTTTATCATAACATTTTTTACTATTAAATAAACACGAAACAAAGAAATAATTTTAGTGTTCAAAAATGTTAACCTGACACTTTTAATTCAACACTAAGCCATGGAACTACTTTCGTTCCGTCGTTACCAACCTCACGGGCTAATGCCACTCAGTGAGTTCCTTGAAGCATATACAGGTAGGAGCAGTGACATTATTCAAAGGTTGATTAAAGAAGTTCTCACTTTATCATGAACAGCCTTTAGGAGCAGTGACTTTTTTTTTCCAAGGTTGATTTCAAAAGTGCTCATTTTGTCGTGAACAGCCTTTGGTAAAATTTGCCGCAAGCTTTTTTTTTTNTTCCAAGGTTGATTTCAAAAGTGCTCATTTTGTCGTGAACAGCCTTTGGTAAAATTTGCCGCAAGCTTTTTTTTTTCATACTAGCGTAATCCAAGCAATCGTCAAGCTTGCCATCAGTAAGTATGTACAGGTCATGAGATGAATCAAGCGTGAATGACACGTGATATGATAAACTTGCTCGGCAAGGCAAATTCAAGTGAAATAGCAAGCAGTGCTCCCCACTCACCATTAATAGAACAATTAATCTTATTTCACAATCACATTGTATTAATATTAATAATAATTGTTACTACAGTAAGATACATTATAATTATACTTTTTTTAAAATAATTATACAGACCGAAATTTATTAGAAGGACAAATAATGAAATTAATTTGAACGGTAACACCTACAATAACTCTATTTTTTTTTGCAACCCCATCTTTACGTTTACTATACTTAATATATGAAATTAAAAGACCTATAATAACTTCTAAACNGTATTAATATTAATAATAATTGTTACTACAGTAAGATACATTATAATTATACTTTTTTTAAAATAATTATACAGACAGAAATTTATTAGAAGGACAAATAATGGAATTAATTTGAACGGTAACACCTACAATAACTCTATTTTTTTTGCAACCCCATCTTTACGTTTACTATACTTAATATATGAAATTAAAAGACCTATAATAACTTCTAAACCNTTTTTTTTGCAACCCCATCTTTACGTTTACTATACTTAATATATGAAATTAAAAGACCTATAATAACTTCTAAACCAGTAGGTCATCAATGATATTGAACTTATGAATATTCAGATTTCAATAATACCGAATTTGATTCACATATAACAAATAAAGAAAATATTAATGAATTACGACTATTAGATGTAGATAATCGAATAATACTACCATCTAATACATTTATTCGAATAATTGTAACATCAACAGACGTTATCCATTGGTGAACATTACCATCGTCAGGAGTAAAAATTGATGGTGCACCCGGACGATTAAGCCAAGCAAGTTTAATACAAAACCCAAGCAGGGAGTGGCTGGACATAGAGGCGAGTGTCGCGTGTGCTGTCTGTTTGAAGGTGGTGCTGGCGAGGAGCCAAGAGAGACTTATCGACGGCAAGAAGTTGTCCGTGGACGCGGCGGGGTCGTCTGGCGGAGACAGGCGCGTCTTATCCGGCACCGAGTCACCCAAAGTCGTCATCATGGGTGAGTACACCGGATACGTGGTAATGNAGACAGGCGCGTCTTATCCGGCACCGAGTCACCCAAAGTCGTCATCATGGGTGAGTACACCGGATACGTGGTAATGACCATGTGCTGCGACCACCCACTGCGAAACTGTTCAGAATAAGGCGTAGCCACAGTTGTGCAGATTGTAATGAGCCTTACCTGCTCATAAACTCTTAGGATATTGAGGGATAGAATAAGGAATTACGGTAAGCTCAGAATAAGGACTTATTGAAAGAGTTAACAGATTCTTTACTTTCTTCAACAGTAATCACTTATTACGTGGACATTTAAAGCAAGAGTCCAACGGAAAAGAGAGAGAGAGAGGGTGTAAAGGAAGGTTACTTAGGAGAGAAATAACATGATCAATAGTCACTTAAATAGCCTAGATATTGTATAATCCTTNTGTAAAGGAAGGTTACTTAGGAGAGAAATAACATGATCAATAGTCACTTAAATAGCCTAGATATTGTATAATCCTTATATGTAGTAAACTCAATCTTATACTGCTGTGCTCTACCGAATCATGACTCATTATTCGAGCTACGCCCTTGGTACCTTTCACGTATGAATGGCTTAAAAGTTCATTCGGAACAAGATGGTTCCGTCCGAGCCGTTCGACTGTGCTGTCAGTCCACGCAGATTTCCGATCACCACCATGGACTAAAGATGAGGTAGACCGCTTATTCGTCTTCTGCGCATGTACCCAACATTTACCTACCCCAAACAACACAACTGTCATAGTCACATTGTCAGCAATTATGAACGTGTTTGTTTATATCTTAATTTTTAAATGACAAGCACTATTGATAAATAAAAAAAACATTCACAAATTTGAAACTAACCAAGCTGCATTACAAATTGGTTAGAGGAAGTGTGCATACATCTGAAAGCACTTGTTTACTAAACAGTGTTCTAATTTCAAGTCCAATCCACGCCGTTTGTGCTAGCCGTATTGGCAGAAAGGCAGTTGAGTGTTGGGACACGGAGATTGGTTGTGCGCAGCCAGCGAGATCNTTTGTGCTAGCCGTATTGGCAGAAAGGCAGTTGAGTGTTGGGACACGGAGATTGGTTGTGCGCAGCCAGCGAGATCGGTATACCTCGTATTTAGTCTATGACAACGACGAGCCTTGCGTGCTACACTGCTGAGGTTGTCTGATGGATGCAGTTTGAAAAACACGTCGCCATTTTTGTTTACATTTCTATGTTGCCATTTGCTGCCTGTTTTGATGTTTCTGGTCTTTATACCATACTGCTTGTCGTTGATAGTATATAAAAATTACCTCAGCCGCACTGCATCAATTAGGAAACAGTCCAGTTCTTCATATCGAAACAAATAAACGAATATATTACGTATTAAATGGGTTATGTGATAACCGTACCTTTCCGCGCGCTTTCTCTTTTATGTGAATAAACAAAGCATCTCATTGGTCTCGGCGCTGATGACGTCAGATGCAGTTGGTGCGGACTGCATCTGTCTGACCTCGTTTCGTTTGGCCTTCTCCAATCAGTCAGCACCTCACCTCACGTCTGCACCATCAGCATCTGACGTCACAGGTCACGTGAACCAATCAAATGCTGTATCGGCGACGGCACGGTCAGCTCGGACAAATCAGACAGACGCGTAATTTCAAGAAGATGGGCCCCCAAAACACAGATGGCTCTAGCGTCCTACAACTACTAGAGTTATATATATATATATATATATATATGCCATGTTCAAATTGATCATTTAGTATATTAGTATTTAGCAGCGTTCAATTCGGACGCCGTCGATAGTCACTTGTTCCCAGATGGTTTCTATTTGTTAAGTTAATATTTCAGTAACTTTCGTAACATAATAAAAACTGAATACTGAAATGCCAAACACGTCATCTTTTTAGTGCCCAGTGCCAATCCAAACATGGACCTAGATTATTCTAACAATAACGGCTATCGGTAGGACCGCCTGTTTTTCGCGAAATGATTTCAGGACTTCCTGTACACCAAAAACACTAGAGCACCGATACACTTTTGTAATTGGCTGAATTTAACTGTCACGCGTTGTAAGTGGCCCTATAGCAATCGGGTGTCTCTCGTCAGCCAATCAGAATCAGAGCAGAATAGCGTGATTGGTGGTACACGAGTGTTATTTGGTAATTATGGGTAAATATTTCTAACGTACTTTAATTCGAAGTAATTCCTGTTAGAACAATTACATAAAAAGAATGGCACGAAAACTATGTTGTGTTTCCCCCGGCTATCACCTAACAAATGTAATTTTGCTTATTTTGCCACATCTCTTTCATGCGCTCTCGCTCTCTCGATTTGAGACGATGCTNAAATATTTCTAACGTACTTTAATTCGAAGTAATTCCTGTTAGAAACAATTACATAAAAAGAATGGCACGAAAACTAGGTTGTGTTTCCCGCGGCTATCTCCTAACAAATGTAATTTTGCTTATTTTGCCACATCTCTTTCATGCGTTCTCGCTCTCTCGATTTGGGACGATGCTCTGTCTTCATGGTAAATAAACACAGCATACGATGAAAACACGTGAACAATTTTAACGGCACTTGTAATAAGTGCTAACATATGAGAGGACAATAAAAATTATAGTAAGAAATCACTCTGTGTCTTGTTCCAAATTTTAAGTCCCTTTTTACAGCTGTAATGATTTTACTACCAAATGGTTTTATTGATTGTAATTAACATTTCTTGTGGTCAAAACTACTATGGGTTACATTGTCACAAACTAAAATGGTGCGCAGTTAAAAAAAGTAATCCAATTAAATACGACGCCTTAAAACAACTCAACCTATCCCTCGTCTGCCGTATCTCAATTTAAGTAATGCTCTTTCGCGAGTGCACTTTTTCGCACAACTTGGTAAGAGTATTTCTTCGTACCCTCTCACGGTCCAACTGAAATTTAGAGATAACCACTCTCTCGTTACTCTCCGACGTCACGTAGACATCTAATGCTAAACGGCGCGAAATCGTGTTAAGCTGAATTCACGGCCATATGCAGATGTTGGAAACAATTCATAACGTAAAAAACATATAATTGTATCACTGCCGGAATAAAATTAATTGCAGCCAACTTAGAGTCACGACAATTGAACATATACACAACCATTTATTAATTTTTTTATTTATTAACGTAAATTTGCAGGCCTTGCCACCTCGACCATCTTCCAGACAAACTGCGATATTTCAGCTTAGAATCCGCTCTAACAAAATCAAAAACCGCAACGAAGTACCTTGGTCTTCGCGGCGGTTCTTAACAAGTCCTGAATTTTAAAATTCCGGATTTTTAGGAACCATTCCTCTTCTTTCCCCACACGGGCAGAGAAGGAGAGGAAACAGTTAATGGGTACCAGGTCCCCTGGCGCTACCCAGGGGTCCTTTCAACAGAAATGTCTGCTGGCTTCCCCGTTGTATAAACAGTTTGATCAACAGCCAGGTGGGACAGAGTAGTTGTACCCAACCTGGGTGTTAGACATGTTAAACGAATGGGAGGACAAGAGCCCTCACAAGGGCTTGTACTTCCCCCGCGCTGAGGGAGTAGCGTCCCGGTGATGCACAATGGCGGGCTGTCGGAATAAAAAAACGAGACTTTATCAGTCAGAAATACTTATTTACATTTTTATAAATACGTGCTACGTAAGTTGTTATTTTATTGACTAATGCAATTGGAATTATTCACTTACAGGTAAAATGCGAAGTTGTTTTGGGCTTCAGAAAGCTACTATACCCTTACTCAAACACTGAAACAGCGAAAACAAATATGGCGCGTGGTCAAAGAGTGCGAGAGAGCGCCTTCGAGTACACAACTTCGGCCGTGTCTCACATGCTTTCTCTGTGTGCTGTCGCTCTTTCGCGCTCACTCCGACGAATTGAGACGACCAGAGTTCTTTCTGTCGTGATAATGAGGTGTTCGCGAGATGGAGAGTAGGAGAGAGTGCTCTCTGGGCCAATCGAGACACGCCCTGAAATAACATCACATTAAAGTTATGAGAGAACATGAGTGATGCCAGAGACGGGCAGAGAGCACGCTGCCAGAGTGCTCTCTGTGATGTCGTCTGCGAGCACGAGGGTACGAGAGAGCGCTCTCTTAACCAACTGAGAACATAGCCTCAACCTATACTGAAGTTGATATATTTAATAATTATTGAAATCCCTACACTCAGTAATTAAGTTATTCAGCATTTATAGTGCCNATACTGAAGTTGATATATTTAATAATTATTGAAATCCCTACACTCAGTAATTAAGTTATTCAGCATTTATAGTGCCTGGGGGAAGGGGTTGTAGCTATCGATTATGTTCGTTTCATACCAATGTCAGATCCACAAGTCTGGTCTGTCAGGTATTTCGATAGTATCGACACAATCGATACACTACCTTATAGTTTCATCCCCAGTCGACAGGTAGCGCTAGTTACATAGTTCGAGATTTACGTGGTTTTTTCTTTCTAAATCGTAATCGCACGCACAAGGTGCCTGCGTCTGTTAGATGTTTCGCTGAATAAACTTTAATTTATTATATGTACGGGTTACCTGGGTAAATTTGTATGATCTTGTTTACCTGCATTTATGTTTTGTAAAAACTGGCAATTTTTGTGCTGTACAACTTTTGGTGTTTCACATTTATTTGGTTAATAAATAAAAGGGTATTGTTTTNTGGTGTTTCACATTTATTTGGTTAATAAATAAAAGGGTATTGTTTTGTATGAACTCAAGTATGAAAAAATTAGCCTGTGTTTGATTAGTTTTAAACAAAGTTGGTGTAACAATAACAACAGTAGTGGTTGGTTTCATTTTATCTGACATCTGCATTGGTAATCTGAAAATTGTTGAACCTAAAGTTGTTAAATCTTTGCTAAGAGAGATACATGCTAGGAGTGTAAGAGGGGAAGAAAAGCCAGNATTGTTGAACCTAAAGTTGTTAAATCTTTGCTAAGAGAGATACATGCTAGGAGTGTAAGAGGGGAAGAAAAGCCAGCTAGATGACTGCATTTGGTGATCCCATAAGGTTTATTAGTACTGAAAGGAAGAAGTTTGATTCAATAAACTAGAACTGTAACTGAATTCGAATTTTGATAGGTTATCCATTGCCTACAATGGCAATGGAGATTTTATTAAAATTCGAATTCAGTTACACCACACCATTACCATTAAATTTCAGAAATAACAAACCAGAACTGTGCTCAAATTGAGTGCGACGTGCCCACGTTCACTTGTACTCGATCCCTTGTCTACGAATGAACCTTTGTTCCCATCATGATTAATAGGTTCACACACCCTTTTCATTAATGTCATGGAGTTACTTCGACCTGTGAGTGGCAATATAAGCAAGCTCTTCTGTGCTCATGCAAAGTTTCACCACAGGACATTTCTTGCGAGTAAAAATTTTTGAAATTTTTTTTGTTGATTCTCTCAATTTTACAGTATCATGTTGTAACCCTAAAAAAAATCAGATGTGCCATAGAAATAATTCAAGTATAAAAAACTTATGGCTTTTATAAATACTATACAACAAAAATACACATTTTAGTTGCTCAGCCATATCTTCCTGTGGTATTCGTAGGTCCCAAAAGGTAATGAACTAAAATTAAACATCAACAAATTAAATACTCAAAACAGTTGGCCATCAAAAAATGATTAAGGGTTGAGAAGGATGGGTAGTATTTGCCCTTAACCCGGGTAGATGTGTTTATGATATTTAAATTTATGCTCTCATGGATATAAAACAATAAATACTGACTTCAGTTGCCATAACTGTAAACATTACACATCAAAATTTTCGAATTTCTATAATTATGCTGCCAACTTAACTGGGCTTCTAGGTGTGCGAGCGTGTACTGTAGCAATGGGCAGTGGTTCTTTTCAAAAGTTGATTTCAAAAGTGCTGGCTTTACCTTAAACAGCCTCTAAGCATGCAGAAGTGAAATGAACTGGCATTTCCTTCGTTGTGGGCGCGCTCATTCACATGTTGGCTGCGGAAGACTCCGAAACAGGCTTTGCGTCTGATTGGCTACCGCGTGCTGTGGAGGGTTCCCTATTGGCTGGGCTGCAGACTGCTAAGCGTACCACGTGCTGACATGTCGCTGGCGTGTTCTGCTTGCGTTCCTGGTACAAGCAGCTGTTTCTCTGCTGTGCTCTGTGGGTTCATCACGGGCGNTCGCTGGCGTGTTCTGCTTGCGTTCCTGGTACAAGCAGCTGTTTCTCTGCTGTGCTCTGTGGGTTCATCACGGGCGTTCTAGGGCACACGACCAGGTAATGGCCCACACGGCTTACGAGTGGTTGCATTTACTGTGGTTATCAGGACGGGTANTTCTAGGGCACACGACCAGGTAATGGCCCACACGGCTTACGAGTGGTTGCATTTACTGTGGTTATCAGGACGGGTACAAAGGTATAAGTTGATATATTTTCGGATGACTGTAAAGAGGGCTTGTAAATACGACAGGAAAAACATTACGGGACAAGAGTTTGTTGGAAAAGTAGAAAAAAACATAAATGGTGTGTTAGAAGATGTGTACGCCATACTTTATGTGTGGGTGTAATATCGCTGTCGGATGGCTGAAATGCTGAGATGTTAACGCACACCGAAGTAGAGAGAGAGTANTATGTGTGGGTGTAATATCGCTGTCGGATGGCTGAAATGCTGAGATGTTAACGCACACCGAAGTAGAGAGAGAGTAAAGTGGGAATGAGTGACAAGTATGTATTTTATGAATGAAAATTGAAGGAGGATATTGCGTAAAATATGAACAAGAAGGAAATGGAGGTTCTCGGCAGGATACAGGCGTTGCAGAAAGGGAATGGAAGAAGACTGAGAAGAAACATGTATCGGAAAATTTCTTTAAAAAAAAATAAAAAATTTGTGGAAGTAGTTGGGAAATGAAAGGAGATATAAAAACCAGATGCTCAGTAGGAATTAAGTTGCGTGAAGTTCAGCAACTGCATTATCGTGTGATCTTATGGAAAAACTGACGAAACTAACAGAGAAGAAAGTGGAGAAACTGAACAGAATGGCAAGGGACAACGAGGCAACACTCAGTGATGGAAGGAATTTACTTAGAGAGAATAGTAAATGGAAATTGAAATGGAAGAAACTAAGCAGAAAGAAAAATGTAATTAATAAATATTACGTGCCATGTTTTATTACAATTTTTTTCATTATTAGTGCAGGGAACACTTTTTTCCTGACCCTCTATGTTAATTTTTGTCTTTGTGCACAGATACCAACCTTACAGCCTACACAAAAATTCTTTTTTTTTTTTTACAATATTTCCCTTTTCCACACCACACACATTTACAACGGCTCGACCTGTAAGAAATATAAATGTATCCACCTACACAATTACACATGTTACTACTGAATTGTAAACATACAGGATTTACACAGGCTTCTCTCATATACAAGTCCATTTGTCATGATCCTTCATATCAGGGATGTTTGGAAACAGTACAGATATACACAATGCTTCATCAGCACGCTTGTGTGAGTTACAGCTCACAGTACGTGTTACGCATTTAGCATCACAGGGTGCTTTATCTCTATTTGAGTGNCACGCTTGTGTGAGTTACAGCTCACAGTACGTGTTACGCATTTAGCATCACAGGGTGCTTTATCTCTATTTGAGTGTCTTAGTGTGTTGTTTTCTAAAGAGCTGGTGGGGAGAGACTTAGCACAACTTTCACTTAAGCCCGTTAANTTGAGTGTCTTAGTGTGTTGTTTTCTAAAGAGCTGGTGGGGAGAGACTTAGCACAACTTTCACTTAAGCCCGTTAAGAAAAGCCTGTTTATGTCCATGCAGCTTCAAATATCCCTCACTATAGTCTATTCGCAGTTTCTTCACACTTTTTTAAATCAAACCTTTGAAAAATCACTTCCTGCATGGTGTTCTACTGTTTCCTGAATATTCCTTGTATCTCAAGCATTTTATATTAATTTGTGTTACCATACAAGTAACGCATTGTTGGATAAATTAAACTTTTACTTATAGTTTTTATAAATTATTGTATTTAATTTATANACCATACAAGTAACGCATTGTTGGATAAATTAAACTTTTACTTATAGTTTTTATAAATTATTGTATTTAATTTATAGCACATATTAATAAAAACAGGGAGGAAATAGGTGTCTTGGTAATACTTAGAAAGAAATAGTTCTTGTAAAAAATTNAGCACATATTAATAAAAACAGGGAGGAAATAGGTGTCTTGGTAATACTTAGAAAGAAATAGTTCTTGTAAAAAATTTCATTACATTGAGTGTGCACGAATGCGATGCGTAGTCCCTTTGATGTAATTTTCTAGACTTGGTTAAGTTTTGTTTGCAGGGGCGGAGGAATATCCTGAAAGTATGACTTTAGTAGGGCTCCAGAAAATTTGGAAGTGACCGTGAATATACTATGTACCTACGCCTTCCTTATTTTATTTTAGGTTTTAAGGTTATTTTGCAGTTTCATGACATATTGACAATGATGAAAGTGTCAGATCATTTCAATAACAACATTCGTCATGTCTTTCAGTTTATAAATATGAGTAGTGTTAAATGAAAACCTTGATTCATACGAACACAAGGTTTATTTTCAGCTAAGTCTTTGTTTAATTCACAGGAGTAGCAGGTGAAATCCGACACGTGTTTCACTGGCGGTATAGGTTTAGCTTTTAGATATTTTGAATTTAATTCATTTGATCTCAAATAAAATTGAAATACAGGCAAATAGCATGAAATATTTCCAGGAAATATTCTTCATGACATTCTAGTAACATGACAGGGTGTCCACCCCTCAGGGTAGCAGGGAAATGTCAAGGGAATTTTCACCTGGGTCAGGAAAAATGTAAATAATAGCTACCTTGCGAAAATTGTTAGTTGTGTGAATGCAGGATAATGTAATAATAAGCAAATGCATTTTAATATTTCAATTTTTAAATTTGTGAACTGACAATAATACATCTTTGCCAAGGGAAATAGAGTGTTANAATGCATTTTAATATTTCAATTTTTAAATTTGTGAACTGACAATAATACATCTTTGCCAAGGGAAATAGAGTGTTAAGTATTTGTGCGTTTATAACAGGATCTCGTGTGAAGCATGTATCGCAAGAAATGCTGATGAGCTGAAGTTAATGTTTGCCCTGCTTGCTTGNATAACAGGATCTCGTGTGAAGCATGTATCGCAAGAAATGCTGATGAGCTGAAGTTAATGTTTGCCCTGCTTGCTTGGTCTGTTGCAGTGTAATTTAATTTAACTTTACTAATGGCATGTTTATTCTGCCAGCAGTGAAACAAAATGGAATCGTAAGGTTTCGGTATTCGTGGTAGCAGGTCAGGGAAAACGATAAGATACGACCTGGAAAGCAGGGAAAAAGTCAGGGAATTCCAAAATGGAATTTCAGTGGACACTTTGCATTAATAGTTTTTTTGAGCTGTACTTAGCTTAACTTACTTTTGTTACATTTTGAGATTCGTACAAAAAATAACTTGTTTCGTGGTTTTTTTTTTTNTGTACTTAGCTTAACTTACTTTTGTTACATTTTGAGATTCGTACAAAAAATAACTTGTTTCGTGGTTTTTTTTTTTTCCAAAACTATTTTCGCTGATTGTCATACTTTTTCATACTGCTATTGTACATCACGAGAAAAAAGNTTTTTTTTTTTTCCAAAACTATTTTCGCTGATTGTCATACTTTTTCATACTGCTATTGTACATCACGAGAAAAAAGAATGTCTTGTGCTAAAAATTTAAAAATTAATTGTAACCTGTTGCATGCCATTAACTTGAGCCCTTTGATCTGCTTGTCTTCTGTATGGCTGTTAGCTGGTTCCTGATCATATCTCCTTCTACTTTGGGGATCAACTATTGGAACAACTTGCCTCTGCACCACATTCTTGTTCCTGTTTTTTTTATCGAGAAACACTGAATGTTCCCTAGAATCAACCAAGCAGTATCTTCTTAGTCGACCTGTATGAACTACTATGTTTTATTTTTCCCGGTTCATGTAAGCTACGTAAATTATAGGATTCACAACTTCAAAACCCTACTAGCGACTCATATCTTCTAATCTTGTTTGCGACTGTTTGCACCAAGACCTCAACCTCTTGCGTACGTACGTGCGCGTGCGTTATTCTTGTTCTTAGAGTAACCTCGCTGCTTTATTGCGACCACTGAAGTGTTTTGTTTTTAACGTTGTTGATTTTGTTTTCAGTCTGCACTGAAAAAACATTTTGGCTGGGCTCAGACCTGTTGCTGTTCATGGGGTGTTGCGATGTGAACGCTTGGGCGTGTCGGTTGGCCGGGAGCCACAGGGCGAAGGAGCGGATACACGAAAATAAGGAAATTCAGGGAGTTGGAAAATATTTAGGTTTCCCGACTGGTGCAAGTCATCGCAGACTGAAGATGATGTGATGGTAAAGCTGAGACTGCGGTGGTTGATCCCAGGGTCGTACGGCCGATCACCCGGATCTATAGTTATTCCCAAAGTGGCATTTGATACTGATTAGCTACTTAAGATATACTTGTGCTACTTTGCAGGCATATTATAGTCTGACCTGCACGCCTTAAATACAGCAATGAAATTACGTCACAAACTTATGTTTTACGTAATATGTAATACAGATTAAGGGCATACCAAAATGGTGGTTTACTGGGCTCCCTTTCCCCTAAATGCACGAGGTGACACTGGGAAAATACATGCTGGTAGGTTGTACTCACACACACATATATGTGTATGTGCGTGTGTGTTAAATTGTTGGCGAAAGCTTCCCCAGGCGATGCAATTCCTGGGGAAGGTGAAGCAATGCCAAAACTATACATATCACACAAATCACCCTTATTTAGCTGCTAAGATAATTTGGGCACACACTGCAAATTATAAAAGTCAATTTAACACATAAAACCCGTGCATAAAAATTAAAAACACAAAAAATTAAATACGTTACTAAAATCTCTTTTACACGTTACTGAATTAATAAAACAAGTTTGCTAGGTGTGTCCCTTGCACGAAACACACACATTTAATTTAATTTATAATTTTAATATCGTACCCTGCAAAATCCACCGTAAAACTTCATGACGCTTTCTCTGGGTGCGGAAATGCCCCATACCACCCCGGCGGAGCCAACTTGCCAGGGGAGGGGGAAGGTGTACAGACACTGACATTGCACTTGTTTGCAGTACTTGTCGGACTATTCTGAGGGGACTGAAGCATGAGTTTTTTTCTCAGACCCAATTTATGGTCCATGCAGTTCTCTCTGGCAGTCCATTTTGGATTTGGGGGGGGAGGGTATTCAGCATCTGAATTGTGAACTCAACGTCAGGCACATGGCAGTACTCGGCATGCAGTTATCAGAAGCCTTATTGTGCTAGTCTTATTGAGTTTATGGAGTGACTTGTTAGGTGTTTCTTCACCCTAACAGAATCACATCCAACCAATCACGACCCAGCAGTGATAACTATAAGTTGCGTACCTGGCAGGAAACCTACAGGATCCTTTCAAATGTTGCATATTTTCTCAGGAACCGTTCACCTGAGAGTGGTACACCAAGGAAAGTTTTGTGCTCTTTTAACATACATATGGTTGTTATGTCGTAACAGTCTATAAACACCCTCAGGTAACACACTTTTGTTGGTTAGTAACATGGCACCTGCTAGTTTCATAATGAGTAGCGATGTTACCATCCAGAATATGTTCACATCTGACAGATATCAAATAAGGCTAACACTATTTACGAATTTGTTGAGTCATCTCACATAGTTCACGATATTTTGCAAATAACTGATTTTAATTGTGAGTTTTTGAAGGTGCGTCTCTTCTTTAATTATCACGTTAGGTCAGAGGTCGTATCGTGTTTTCTGCCTCATCTTCCATAATTAATTATTTCGCAAAGTTTGTAGGTGCCTGGAGTTACGGATAACGTTGCCGAGGCAAGACAAATCACGAATGGAGAATGCAGAGACAGGGAGGGGAACAAAGAGAAACACGCGTATGTGACCGGGAAACAGAATGAATTAATAATAACGAATGAGTGAAAACAATTTTGGCTGTTGTTACAGAGGAGATTGTGGTAACAATTTGAGACAAGTGGAAGGGCCCTTGCTTTAGGTATTACTTTATACAGCAATAACAATCTGGTAAATAGTAAAACCTGTATTTCAATAAATGCCAGTGTATACAATAACTACGAAAGTACACGTTGAGTCTTTAAAGCTCACATTGCCCTCGCACTCTTCAAGCTACCCNCAGTGTATACAATAACTACGAAAGTACACGTTGAGTCTTTAAAGCTCACATTGCCCTCGCACTCTTCAAGCTACCCCGACAGCATGCTGTTTAGTATACTCACGACGCAACTGAGGTGCCCCAGATGTAACTCCTGTCAAGCCAGCCTCTGGTNGACAGCATGCTGTTTAGTATACTCACGACGCAACTGAGGTGCCCCAGATGTAACTCCTGTCAAGCCAGCCTCTGGTTTATATCGAGATAAGTTATGTGTAATCTGAAACTGTTAGAATATTCAGAGTAATTAAGCAGTAAAAATTTTGTAGTAGCCACCTCACTACAGCGGGGTATTTTGACGGTGTAGATATCAACGTCCTGTATGACAAGCTTGTGTTCTGTGCTCCCTAGAGAAGCTGAAACGAGCGCCCATGAAGACGCAGGCCACGCAGACGGAGGTGTGCTTGGGTCGCAAACCTCTGGCTCCGAACTACCTCTCGCTCAGCCCTCGGACCATTCACAGGGTAACGTGTTTATTTATTTAATTTTTTTTCGTGGTAAAATTTAGCCCTTGGCTGTTTTACAATTGATGTTACAAACTATGCCAGGTTATATTACAAAATCAGTATTTCACATATGGTACAGATAAGGTAGAATATGCTAATTATGGTAACAATAATAACCTAGTTTATATTTGACATGTTATGTTTCACAGCAAATCTCTACTTGAACTGATTCTCAAACAGAAAGGAATTCTATTTCTCCCTGAATGAGTAAGATAAACTGTTTTTTCAAATCTCCTGGGAGGTCGTTCCAGATTGGGCTCGAGAACAATGCGGACTGTATTTTAATGAAAACATTTCGAGTTGTGACTTACCGATACGAAAACAAAGCCGAACTGCATTCTGGCAGCGCCACTCCATTGCCACAATGTGGTGGGAAATTTAAACCGGTTCAAACTGACCCACGGCCCTCACATTTTGCTTGTCGTGTAAATTAATTAATACATGTAAATTGTTTGTTTTAGAGCATCTTGGAATAAACTGCATCAGCCACTTTGACATACAACTTGTTAAATGTTGTATATGAGCAGCACTGGTAGTGTTCTAGGGAGAACCTCTTGAACCACACCAAGCCTTCACATTTAGACATAATACTATACATAGTGAACTGTTCACTTGTCTCATTAAAGTAATGGGATGTTTGTAGACTTGCATATAAGACGCACAGTAGAACTCTGTTATAACATTTCTCAAGTCGTCAGTAAAACATACGCAGGAAAATGTTATAAGCAGGAAACATTATTACACCTGCAGGGACACATCAAGTGAAACAAAATTCTTATGTAATAATTTTTGTTTATGAATAGCTAGTCAAGTTGAACATCTTTACCTGAATCATTTGATGCAAAAATATCAGTGATCTGAATCATGGACCATAACATGATTAATTAATGCACAATGACATGCATTCTGGATGCTTTCTCACTCATCTGCTGTTGGTTATCTTAGTAATTTTCAGGACCGTCACCTCTGAAATCCTAAATATTTCAATTATAAACTGTTTTCTGTATATGTCTCTAAGCTACTGCATTGTTAATATGTCTGAAAGTTTACTGAAGATAAAAATTGTATTTGATATGCTGCAAGGAATTGAACAAATACTGATGTTAANAATATGTCTGAAAGTTTACTGAAGATAAAAATTGTATTTGATATGCTGCAAGGAATTGAACAAATACTGATGTTAAAAGCAGGAAATTAAAAATATGAACACTGCTAAATGCAGGAAATGAAACCATTAAGCCTTATGGGGAAAGGGTGGGACCATGCCCTAATGGTGTTGTATGCAGGAAAATGTTATAACATGGTTCTACTGTAGTTANTATGGGGAAAGGGTGGGACCATGCCCTAATGGTGTTGTATGCAGGAAAATGTTATAACATGGTTCTACTGTAGTTATATAAAACAAATTTATAAACATTTGACCTGACATTTTACCATAGTCCAAATGTGCATTTTCCTTTAAAAAACTGACAGATGAGTACAGTCATTGTGAGTGAGTGGCTTTGCACTAATTAAGGCCAACATTTTAACACACATTTTCATTTAAAAGAAATGCTTTGCGGCACCCTTCTTAACGTACAGGCTCTACCTAAGTTAATGGTTAACAAGAATGATGTACTCTCGAATGCTATAGCCATTAGGCGCACCATCCATTGGCGGGAACGTTTAGACAACTCACGACGCGACGTCCAGCATCTCTCTCGATGACGTAACATCGCCTGGGCTACTGGCCTAGAGCCAAGTGCTACAATACCCCAAATACTTGCAAAACATGTAAAATAAAGTCCAATGTGATCTGCAAGGGCTTTGAACCCCATATAAAATAATTATATGGTTTTCCTTTTAAATTGCAATTCGAACGTGGCTGCCCACACCCCTTTTGGGAGGATGGACTCGTCCAACCCAGGGAGTTGGGACACTTGGACTCGCCCATCGGCGAGATTCTCCAAGTGAGAAATAGCCGAGCTTTATTAAATGTTTTCATTAAATCTGTATTGATCTAATTGGTGTCAAAGTGTCTTTATGTATTTTTCCTTCACATCAGACGGCCTGAACTGGCTGATGTCATAAAGTCAAGCATAATTAACACTTAATTAGGGTCGGGTGCGTCACCAATGACAATATTTTTAGTTTAAGAATATTTTGTGATATTTTGTTTAGTCTTGAGGGCTCCGTGTAATTATCACGTATTTTTGACGCTGGCTTCGGCAAAGCCTTGCGGAATCAGACTCCATTCTGTCAGTCGGACTTCAGCACTCAGACCAGATGGCAGCTGCACCTTCAGTTTAGGCTGTAACTCATTTTCACTTCAATAAACATGTAATATACCGGAACATTTTGCACCTTTAGTGCCGAGGGGTGGACCGTCTGTCCCCTGTGATCTTATCAAGGGTGTAGCGCATTGCGCATCAAAGTTAATTGTTCATGGCTCGCGCCTTTTTAATCAGCTTTGGTTATCGGCAGACCAAGGGCCGAACCCGCTTAATACGCGTTTAATTTGTTAGGGCACATGTGTGTAATACAAGAGAATGAGTAAACGAGTTTAGCCCATACTTGTTTCTTTTCATTGTTCGCACGACCCTCCTGGGTTCTTAGGCCGCTGCACCCACTTGAAGCGCTGTAAGTATTCTAATCAGAACGTTTGAAATTGCTAACAGTCTTGCCAACATATACTTCTAGAGTCAGGTGTTGTGATATTCAACAAGTGCGGTAGGCATTTGTCGATTACCTGCTCCTTCTACGTGCACAAGCACCAATAGAAATGATGAGGGCTCGAGGGACCCACGGGCTGTTGGCCAAACGACTCTCTACTAACTCGTGCTCTGAGTTATAGTGCCGGGCAGTGTTGTGGTAGAACCCCCTTAATTAAAAATGAAGGTAATGTAGGGACAACCACCTCATCCCTGGACCCCCCCCCCCTCTTACTACATCAGTGTGCTGGGATTCTTTGTGTCTTCACTTGAAATTAAATTATACAGGTGGTACAATGTTGCCCTGGCTGGTTCAAAATGACCCCGAATTACTGTAAATGTAATTGTAGATGATATTCTTGGTAATTATGAGGTTATATTTGTTTCAGTTGTAATGTTAAAAAAAAAAAAATTCCATGCAGTTTTATTAAATAAGAATTTTAAAATTTTTTCTGTAATGAATAAACTTATGATGGTCTAGCCTTAAATTTTAAGCGTAGTATTTGTTTAATATAAAGAATAAGTCAGTGAATAAATTTAGCAGTGTAATGCTGTAAGTGCTGTTTTGCTATGCCAGTTTCTTTAAAATTAAACCAACATATTAATTTAAGAATTAAATTATTCATGAAAACAAATTTAACTTGCTTACACTACACTTTCAGGATGAAATACTGAAAATTGCCACATGCCATTGGAATTTGACTGCAAACAAGTGATAAATTGCGCCAATGGAGTTTTCCAAGTCTACTAATAATTTCAGTAACAGAATAATCTTTCGTATTGGTAATTTTTTTTTTTAAACTGAGCATTGACGTACAGTGTTTACCACTGATTTGCCAGTCAGAATAGCCTGTTAACTTAATTTTTAGTGAGTAGGGTTTTTTTTTAATTCAAACCACTCGTGCTGATTTAGAAAAGTAGAGATTCCTTTATTGAAAATGCATTTCATTTAGNTAATTCAAACCACTCGTGCTGATTTAGAAAAGTAGAGATTCCTTTATTGAAAATGCATTTCATTTAGCGTCTTCCGAGCAATAACGAAAAGTGTGCAGTGATGAAATCATCAAATTTAATTGGATTTACTGTTGTCTGTTCAGAAGTTGTTGTTCTTTCACAGTACATCCCTTTTTCCATGTGCCTCAGGTCCGCATGGTGTCCCAAGGTGCCCAGACGAACGGTAACGACCGCTACAACTCTCGGCGTCTCATGAAAAGCTACTCGGAAGCTGGAGGTCAGTTCATCGGGGCGTCGTCGCAGGGAGCGTCGCAGTACAACCACCAGAAGGACTCGTACGATGAGCACGAACCCTTGCACAGGACACAGTCGGAAGAACCACCTCGCTCGCCGTTCCTCGTCACCACGCCGCCGGAGAGCATCACTTCCGGTCACATGTCTTCCTCGACTTCTGCGGCACCAACCTCGACCACAGACACTTTGCAGACAATGCAGCAGTCGGATTCAAGTTCCAAGTCAAAGACGGGTAGGTGTTTTGTCTCCTGCAACATTAAGTACAAAAAATTGTGAGCCATTTTTGTTACAGCAAACATCTTCACAGTAAATGAGGCCATTAATGATGNAACATTAAGTACAAAAAATTGTGAGCCATTTTTGTTACAGCAAACATCTTCACAGTAAATGAGGCCATTAATGATGAACTGCCTTGTTCTAAAAATTTGTAACCAAACAGACTTTTTTTTACGAAAACTGTTCATGGTCATTGCGTGCATGTCATGTAGGAACATCCTCGACGTGTTGACGTGTAGCAAATAATAGCAATATTTAATTTTGTGCTATGTAAATAAGATGATCTGCAAAAGAATTGAAGGAGAAATTAAGAAAAATAAGTAATTTGTTGCATTTAATAGAATATCTTATTTCTAAAAGNCTGCAAAAGAATTGAAGGAGAAATTAAGAAAAATAAGTAATTTGTTGCATTTAATAGAATATCTTATTTCTAAAAGAAAACTTACATTTTCATTTTCCTTTATTCATTAAAAATATGCCTAAACTCTATGTAATAATTAATCGTATTTTAATTTTGTATTATATTATCATGTTTCGTGTTATGTTATTGACAAATCTTGTGCCGTAAGCACTAACAGAATGATGCAATTAAAATGGACTTAAATGAAATGTTATTTGCTAATAAATCCCTACTTCACTAAAACCAAGTTAATTTTTAGTTGTGTGTCATATGTTGAACATAAGATGAGTTCATTCACTGAGACACACATTTTTGTAAACGTTCTGTGCAGACATCTCTTACGTACACTAAATTGGTTCTGAACCNTTCATTCACTGAGACACACATTTTTGTAAACGTTCTGTGCAGACATCTCTTACGTACACTAAATTGGTTCTGAACCAACCATAACAAAAAAAAAACCTACTAAAATCTTACGATTTTTTTGTATTTAACTTTGTCATTAAGCAACTATGAGTAATATTGCAAATGATGTAACTTTGGTAGTGATTGGCAGTATATAACTACAACCACACGGTGCTNAGCAACTATGAGTAATATTGCAAATGATGTAACTTTGGTAGTGATTGGCAGTATATAACTACAACCACACGGTGCTACCACCACAACAACATGAGTAACGTGAATGATGATAGGACGTACGGGGCCATTTGTGATGGCAACTTCAGCCATCAACAGGTCTGCATCATCTGAAGTGGCAGTTGCAACCCTTATAGAATGATCTTCCACAAAATGGCGTTATGCATCTCTATAACTCTATGTCATGTCTAATCGCTACATGTATGAATGCCATGTGTGGTACAGGAAAGTTCTAAATTTACTTATGAAGTGTAAAGTTTTCCCGAATGAATGCTTCAATCGTCTTGATACTGGAATAAGTAATTTTTACCTCAATTCCCATTGCCAGATTGAAGTTTCATTATTTATTTGATNAATCGTCTTGATACTGGAATAAGTAATTTTTACCTCAATTCCCATTGCCAGATTGAAGTTTCATTATTTATTTGATTTTCTCTATTGTGTGCTGCGCAGTTTTTATGGCAACGAGTGTATATTGTAATGAAATCTGTATTATATGAATTACAATTACTTCAGTATTTATAAATTATGTTATACAGCCTACAGCATATCAAAAACCCAGTATACACTCATAGTCATAAAATTTGCTGTATCCAGGAAACATTGAAATGGAATGAAACTTGAGTAAGGTGGGGGGAACGATAAGACAAAGAACTAATCACATCTTAAAGAAAATAAACAGTTGGATATGGCGGGAATAGGCCACGAGGATACTGATTACATTATAAAAAGTAGACAGAATGCACAAGTCCCCGCAGGGCAGTACTCGTAGATAGATACACAAACAAAAGTCAGACGAATACATTTTCCACGCTAATGCACGGTCACGCAACATTTCACTGGCTAGACAAGCTTCATCAGGCGGCGGTGTTCGTCTGACTTTTGTTTGTGTGTGTGTGTGTATCTACGAGTACTCCCCTGTGGGTAGTTGTGCATTCTGTCTACTTTTCATAATGTAAAATAAACAGTTGGTTTTACTGTTGAAAAGTCTCTTGTAGTATATAATTGCACCCCCCATAGCATGGATACTTATGGTGATACAATCTGCCAAAGAGTAATGGATTACAATTGTCCCTCCAGAAGATATCAATCCTTTGATGGCTGAAGCTGCCGTCCATACATGTTCTATAGACAAGTTAAAGAGACAGGGCTAGCCAAGGAAGGGTACCAACAGGCTGCCAGCTGATATGAGACACCTGTTCTGTATGTAGGCAGGTATGTTGGTAACCTCTCAGTTGGAGCCATGCCATGAAGGGACAGCAACCACACCAAGAAGCCACCAGTTCTAGTAGTTTATCTATCGACAATGAAGTCCGGATTGCGCGCTGCCCAGCGCCCCTCCGTAATTAGGTGTGTTTGCCATTCATGTCTAGACAAAACCTGGATTAGTCACGGAAGACAATGCAGTGTCATTCCTTAGCCATTGAGATATCGAGACGTGACAAAACTGTAAAAGAAATCGCGGTTTTAGGGGTGTCGACGGAAGACAGATTGAGGGACATCGAGAATGCAAGTCTTCATCCGAAAGTCTCGTCACAACAATGCAGGTGGAATCAGTGGTAACTAGTAGTGTTACTGCACGTCTCTGAATAGTGGAAGAAGGCATTGAAGGTTAAGTTAGCATTTGTTAGATGATGAGACATACGTTCTAGGTCGCCCAGAGCCTTCCCAGTTTATACATGTTTGTTCATGTCCCACTTCTCCCAACATTGCCGCACAGTTTCTTTGCGCCAGTCTAGATGGCACGCAATCCAATGGAAGGCCACTCTATGTCCTATAGTTATACAATTTGTGATCTGTCAAACTCTGTAAGTTGTTCGTACCTGTGTCAAATGCGTCGCTGAGCATTCCAGTTGCTCACGGAGATTCATCTCACGTGCACGCTGGTTATTTTGCATTAAGTTTTGTCCTATGAATATTCATATTACCAACATTGTAGCACCATAAACACCACCTGATGGCATTCTACGTAGCCAATCGCAGTCAAACTAAACCTCTTGTAAATAAATTGTTCTTGGTGCAGCTATTTTTATGGCAATGGGTGTATTATCACCATTTGCTGCTCTTGGCTTGGTGACCACTGACACTGCGCCACTTCATGCCTAATGTCAACATTTTTTGCAGCTGCATAATGTTTATTTTGTGTCGTGCTATCATGTCCAGATGTTTTTGGGAGGTGCGTCAATTCATTAGCCAGCAGATTGTAAATGTAGCTGGCGGATTCCTGCTGGGAATGGAGTTGTCCGGGCGGCCAGTGCCATACTGAACTGTGATGTACGTGTTTATTGTATAGCCGCACCACTTTTAAATATCCAAGAATAATTGCCCTTGAATAGTGTAATTGTGTACTTAACTCAGGAACATACCCGTATCCAAGTTAAATCAACTAAAATGTATGTGTTATTTAAGGTACTGAATTTAACTGAAGTAGTAAATTTTGGAAAACAAATTTAATTATTCCATCTATTTTAGCAGCTAAGTATTTCTGGATCTTCATGCATTTTTCCCCAGAACAATAAAACANAATTTTGGAAAACAAATTTAATTATTCCATCTAATTTAGCAGCTAAGTATTTCTGGATCTTCATGCATTCTTTCCCAAAACTATAAAACAATAGATTTGTATTTACACACAATTGTTACAGTCACACTATAATAGCTAGAGATTACTTCAGTAATTAATTAAGAATGAATAATAAATACATTTTGCATGCATGCATGTGTGCGTGTGTGTGTGTGTGTGTATGATTAAATGAACATTATCAGTTTCAATGTACTCGTAAAAACATTAGAAAAAATGTTAATGACTCTTACTTTGAAATTTGTTGTTCTAGTTTTCTTGTACTCAAATTGGCTTTTATAATTCAAAATAAGCATAACACTTGGTATAAACATGTTATACTATTCTCGTATTAATTAGCATACGTACATAGAAGTAATATATCTGTATTTAATACATTATCNTTCTTGGTGCAGCTATTTTTATGGCAATGGGTGTATTATCACCATTTGCTGCTCTTGGCTTGGTGACCACTGACACCGTGCCACTTCATGCCTAATGTCAACATTTTCGCAGCTGCATAATGTTTATTTTGTGTCGTGCTATCATGTCCAGATGTTTTTGGGAGGTGCGTCAATTCATTAGCCAGCAGATTGTAAATATAGCTGGCGGATTCCTGCTGGGAATGGAGTTGTCCGGGCGGCCAGTGCCATACTGAACTGTAATGTACGTGTTTATTGTATAGCCGCACCACTTTTAAGTATCCAAGAATAATTGCCCTTGAATAGTGTAATTGTGTACTTAACTCAGGAACATACCCGTATCCAAGTTAAATCAACTAAAATGTATGTGTTATTTAAGGTACTGAATTTAACAGTGAAGTAGTAAGTTTTGGAAAACGAATTTAATTATTCCATCTATTTTAGCAGCTAAGTATTTCTGGATCTTCATGCATTTTTCCCCAGAACAATAAAACNAAATTTAATTATTCCATCTATTTTAGCAGCTAAGTATTTCTGGATCTTCATGCATTTTTCCCCAGAACAATAAAACAATACATTTGTATTTACACACAATTGTTACCGACACACTATAATAGCTAGCAATTACTTCAGTAATAAATTAAGAATGCATAATAAATACATTGTGCATGCATGCATGTGTGTGTGTATGTGTATGATTAAATGAACATTATCAGTTTCAATGTACTCGTAAAAACATTAGAAAAAAATATAAATCACTCTTTCTTTGAAATTGGTTGTTCTAGTTTTCTTGTACTTAATAGACTTTTTTAATTCAAAATAAGCATAACACTAGGTGTAAACATGTTATACTATTCTCGTATTAATTAGCATACGTACATAGAAGTAATATATCTGTATTTAATACATTATCNGTAAACATGTTATACTATTCTCGTATTAATTAGCATACGTACATAGAAGTAATATATCTGTATTTAATACATTATCTGCATGCACAGACAGAAATAATTTATAAATTTTGCATGTGGTTATTCATTAACTATCAGATTTGAAATTGTAGGCAGACAGTAGACCAATACATAATTTTCACATCCTGAAGTAGGCATTTATACTCTGTTTTTTCTCACACTTCTTGTCATTCTCTAGCTAATTTTTCAAAAAGTGTAATGATTGAATACGTACAAATTACTTGTNCACTTCTTGTCATTCTCTAGCTAATTTTTCAAAAAGTGTAATGATTGAATACGTACAAATTACTTGTAAAAACCACTACAAACATTACATATTCATAATCAAGTCTATATAGCTCCACAAATTTGTACATTACAATTTTAAGCAAAGTGCACTACAGATAAATTATGGGTAATTATTAAGTTTAGGGGCTTTTCTGAAAAAAGGCAAAAAAAATTCAAAATTATAATATATTTCTATTCTACTATTTATGTAGAACACGAATATACTAGGGGTGTGGCTTTAAAATAAGTACAATATATTTAAAAAAATTGAACAAAATTGCGAAATGAGCAGTATAGCCAGTTTGTTTATNATAAGTACAATATATTTAAAAAAATTGAACAAAATTGCGAAATGAGCAGTATAGCCAGTTTGTTTATGTTTCTGAATGAAACGTCCTAGACCAACAAAAGTTGCATTAATGGGTTCTGCACAGCTTACCTTGTTCATATTCAAGAGGGTGTAATGTTAAAATAAGTAGAACATATTTAAAAAACTTGCAAAATACGTTTGTTTAAGTCTATTAACGTCAGAGGAATTATACCAGCCCCCTACCTAGGGGAGTCAATTTACATTATTTTGGTGTGTTTTACGGTTCCTTTAAATCCCTACAATCCTACATTCGTACTTTAGTGTAAAACCCAAACATCCTAGGTTAGTATAAAACCCAAACATCCTAGGTTAGTGTAAAACCCAAACAGCCTAGGTTAGTGTAAAACCCAACAATCCTAGGTTAGTTTAAAAATGTAAAATAGTGATTCACCCATTGTGGGGTTATGTTCTGTTCGGTTAGGTGGGCACAAATTACGAAATTAGTCGGGCGTTAATGCCCCTAGTATATTCATGTTCTTCATCATTAGTAGAGTGGAAATATACCATTTTCCGTGTATTATTATTTTTATTTTTACAGAAATGCCCTTTTACTTAATAATTACCAAATTTTGTTATTAATGGAATTGCAAGTAAAAGTTGCTTCATCATTTATATTCTTTCTTACACGTGTCTTTTATTTTTACTTTCCAGGCGGAAGTAGAACGTACAAAGAAATCTTCATCGACTTTGAACCTCAGGGTGTAGAAAGGCGAAGTAAGAAGCGAACCCTGCAGAAAACCCTTTCCGAAGGCGAGATACTCATAGACAGGCGAAGAGTCCAAGCATTGTTCCAGATGGATGGGGAGATGGGCGACGCAAGCGGTACGTTGATAATGTCGTCCAGCCAAGAGGCGATCTTGGACGACATAAACTGTCAATACTACCAGCATGGTGACGTGTTCCTAGAACCGCTGGAGAAGCGCTCTGCGTCACTGTTCTCTTCAACACCAGCCGACTTGGCCTCATCCTCCAATCTTCTCCTGGAAGACCTGCAAGAGGACGAGTTCCACGAGAACCTCGTGTACGGCGGCCTGTTCCGCAAAAGAAGCACCTCGCTGGAGGACGCCGTGTCCTCCACGGCCAGCGATGGGGATATGCCGGTGTTCCAGCAGCAGATGAGTCAAGATGACGAGGACGAAGAAATCGTAGAACCGAGGTCTATCCTTCCTTCTTCGACGCAACAAGAAGTGCCTAAAGAAAGTGAGGGTGAAGGCGAGCAAAACAAACTTGTAGCAAAAGGGAAAACTGTGTGTGAAGAAGATAAAGGTGTAGGAGAACGTACAAATGGGGCTCAGGAAAGAGTGCTAAGGAGACAGGAAGAAGAAATGGTGGAAAGAGATGGTCGCAGCTTGACCCCGATACCGCTGCTGGCCAAAAGATCCTCGCCATTTGCATCCAGTGATTCCTTAGCGAACGACATGAAGGACCACAGCGACAGCATCTGGAATGAGTCTCAGGCCACCGTGAGTAAATTCCACTGGATGGCTATTTAGTAGTTCTGTATTTGTTTGATTTAAATTAATTACAAACGCTGTAATTTAAATGAATAGGATATTATAGTTGGGGTCTTGTCTGACTAGAAATTTTTTAAATTAATATAAAGCACTCTATTGTTTTAAGATTTTGTAACAGTGAAATTAGTTTTCTGCTATTAAGACCCTATTTATTCTGACAGAATGATATTTTGCATACTGTAACGACATATTTAATTAACAGTTTTTTTCCATATATAAAAAATTAAAAATAACTGTACTTTTTCTATATGCATGTGTGTATATTATTTGGCTGCATATTTCATCATGATAACATTTACATTTTTATCAACAATTTTGAATTTTCCAACTGCTACTTTCATTCCATTAAAATAGCAATAGCATGTGATGCCCTAGCATATCCAACATTTACCTACAAAGTACGAGAAACTTCGCCAGCAGCATTTCTGAGTTTGAAACCATAACTAAATATAGTTCAATTAAAGTAAATTTTCACTTTTTGATGTATATATTTGGTTGAACCGTAAACCACACAGTCATTTTTAGAGCAACAAATATTTTATTAATTCTTAACAAGTTTTCATTCAAATACGATTTTTAACTGGACATCTAAGCAAAAATTAAAATTAATGGTAAATGTTTCATAGTGAATTTTTGACTGGAAGTTGCGCTTCTGTGCTAGAAATACATTTAGTTGAAATATTGTTTAATAATATGAGCTATAATTACTTCATGTTGCACCTTATCCTAAAATGCCAGGATAAAAAGTTTTCCTAAAAAATTAATTTCAGTGCTATAAATATCTGCTGCCATTGTATCAAGTTTGGTTAAATTAATCTCTTTTTTTTCGCCTGTTATAAATCCTGTTTTCATGAAACATTAAGTAATAAATTTCCCAGCCGGCACGGCGTACATTGACTGCCTGTCTAGCACTCACCGCCTGCCTGTGAGTAAGTCACGTCCTACCANCGTACCAAACTTTTTGGTAGTACTGTACTGCTGTCCCTTGGGGAAACTACCTTCTTTTTTTGACCATTAAATTAATTGTACTCATAGTTTACATAGTTTAATGAAACCTCATTTAGAATTTGTGCGTCGAGTTACCTCTTCCCCCTCCCCTCTTACTCTTCTAAGCCCTGGAACATCATCTCGTAATTTCTTTGCCACGTGTCCATGCTTCATTCAGCTGCATCTGNGCTGCCATTGTATCAAGTTTGGTTAAATTAATCTCTTCTTTTTTTTTTGCCTGTTATAAATGCTGTTTTCATGAAATATTATGAAATAAATTTGNTTTTTTTGCCTGTTATAAATGCTGTTTTCATGAAACATTAAGTAATAAATTTCCCAGCCGGCACGGCGTACATTGACTGCCTGTCTAGCACTCACCGCCTGCCTGTGAGTAAGTCACGTCCTACCAAACTTTTTGGTGGTACTGTACTGCTGTCCCTTGGGGAAACTATGTTCTTTTTTTGACCATTAAATTAATTGTACTCATAGTTTACATAGTTTAATGAAACCTCATTTATAATTTGTGCGTCGAGTAACCTCTTCCCCCTCCCCTGCTTACTCTTCTAAGCCCTGGAACATCATCTCGTAATTTCTTTGCCACGTGTCCATGCTTCATTCAGCTGCATCTGCCTGTGTCAGGCCTAATGGGACAGTCTACTGACAGTGTTTTTGTGTACAGTTTAATTACTTGTGAGTTTACCTTCGATACACCAGTGACTTTCATGTGTGCCTTCTCTTTGGCAAACTCCCATCATTCTTTGGAGCCTGGCTTTACTTAGGCAGATGGTCTTCACACCGTCTGTGAGACCTTTAACAGGTTTTGATGTCCACCATCTTGGATTTACAGAATTTCTGTAACGACATTAGTCACAGATTTTGTATCTTGTCGCAGCGAATGACAGGGTATAGGGCATTACTTTGCACATTTCATAAAATTGGTTTTGCTCAACTATTGTTATTAGTGTAATTATTTATTGCCGGTAAGTCATTAGGTATAAACTAAGAAGGCAGTGCAGCGATAATAGTTTGATAAAGCTTGAGAAGCTATAATTCATGCGGCGTCGTGCTGAAAATTATGTTAAACGTTCTTAAATGGAACTTACGGCAAAAAATGGATAAATTCAAGATATTAGCTATTAACTATTGGATAGTGAGATGGATCAACTGCAGAGGATGCAGGTGTTCTTGAGACCGCAAGTTGGCCTGCACTCCATCTACATTCAAGACGTACTTGATGAGGTTTCTGAAGCCCCGAGCGATTAGTCACAGTGTCTCCACGCTCGCTCGAGCTATCTAAAACGAGCTGGCACCCAAACCCAGCTGTTTACTAAATTCTACTTTCTGTACCACCTTGTTGTAATTCCTACACCTTTGCCTACAATCTTTCGTACATACTCTTATCACTTTCATTCCCTTTGTTTGTCCTCACACTTCTGGTCGTGTCAGCTTCTTGCGTCATTCTTTCTGATTATCGTCCTCTGGAATTCCGCAACTGCGTCTTATAATCCTACTGGGTTTACACAGTGTGACTTTTTTTGTTTCACATATTGTCATTTTATTTCTGGAAAGTGAAGCTGTTGATTTAGTTGTGTTAAGTTATTTGTCGTGAAGTATTTTTTTCATGTTGTTGCACATGTATAGTAGGTTAGTGTCATCTTAGTGTAAAGTGTTTTTGACTCTCGTGCCACCATTGGAGGGGTGATGCCGCAGGACCCACGTTGCCCAGAGACCCATCCTGGCTGGGGGATGCTTGGTAGCTCCCTCGGCTATTATGCTTAACCAACATCTCCCTTCATCCATCCAGCGACCGACTAGGATGTTGCTGTCATAACAGCTAATGACTTCCAGCCTCTGACAACATTATCATCCAGTTAATATGCATCTCAGTTCTTACATTTATCCTTGATGTTACCCAACTCATCCTGCAATTAGGCATGAATATGTCAGAGCTAGAAATTCTTTTTAATTTGATAATGTTTGGGAAAATGGCTATACTGTTAGTGTGTGAGTTTTGAGCAGAGTTATATATTTTACTCANAAAATGGCTATACTATGAGAGTGTGAGTTTTGACAGAGTTTTATATTTTACTCGGAGTAAGGAACTAAGTTTTATTTGTAACATGGGAATAGCAGTATAAAACATATAATTATGATTTAGGAAATATATGTTGTGACCATCTGTCACACAATATTTTTAATCCTACGTTCACAAAATAATTTGCACACAGCCAGTAGTTGCACTCGTAATATTTCAAAAGAACATAGACAAAAAGTTGTAATGCAAGTTGTGATGATAGTATATACTGCAGTTACTCTACTGTGTGTAAGTTTTGTGTGACTTACTTATGTTCCTGTTATACATTACAAATCTCTTTGTAGAAGTATTAGCGTCTCATCTGGCAATGATTGTAGTCATCCTGGTAGAGTTAAGGCACATTACTGTATGCCCCATCACATTTAATTCTTCCAATTTATTTATTTTCCAAACTGTAACCAGTTTTATATTTTTTTTTGTATTATTTTATTTCATTTTATTTACCTAATGCATGGTGTCGATTCTTGTTTTAATTCTATTCAGATATTTTTTGTGTGCTCTCCAGTATTTACTAGATTAAAAAGCATAAAATGCCTAGTAATGCAGGGACATAGCTTCATTGGCACAGTAATTTGAGCATGCACGCACACACGCATGCACACATTATAGGTGGAGGGGGCTTGTGGGGCGGCAGGTGTTGCAGGCGGACTTTGAGAACGGCGCGGGGCTGAGCTCCCTGGCGGCGTCGGCAGTGGGCGCCGCCGTGCTGACGCTGACGCCGACGTCGAGGCGCAAGCAGCTGCTGCTCCTTCAGCACCAGCAGCGCAGCTCCATGGACACGGAGGCCCTGGAGGAGGAATTCGACTCCTCGCAGGTAGTACCTGGGTTTGTTATCTTACTGCTGCATGAAGATGCTTTTATTTTCTGTTCACTGTGACTTTGGTGGTCATGACACTCNGAATTCGACTCCTCGCAGGTAGTGCGTGGGTTTGTTATCTTACTGCTGCATGAAGATGCTTTTATTTTCTGTTCACGGTGACTTTGGTGGTCATGACACTCAAGTGGGTAGCCGGCCCTATGAAAATTACGACAAGAAAACATTAGACAGAGNTGTGACTTTGGTGGTCATGACACTCAAGTGGGTAGCCGGCCCTATGAAAATTACGACAAGAAAACATTAGACAGAGCTATAGACAATATTGTAATGAAGAGATTGAGCATCAAAAAGTTATGGAATTCCTATCACCACGCTGAAAAATAAATTTAAAAATGTTCACGCCTTGAGACCAGGTGGGTAAGGAGTTTTTAATGAAAGGGAGGACCAATCATTTGTTGACCCCCTAATATAATTGTCGGAGTTGGGTTTCCCTGTGGATGAAAGTGATTGATTGATTGTGAGATGTTATCTACAGCGTAAATGTGTAACTGTGAATTAATTTAAAGACAATACACCAGGCTACGACTGTATTAAAAGGTTTCTCCGTGATCATCCTGAATTATCAGCGAGATTTTCACAAAATGTCAAGAAAGTTAGGGTAGGTGTGTCAGCAGATACCATCACTTCGTACGTTGAGCAACTACGTACGAAGCTAGAAGGGATTCCTCCCAGCAATATTTTTATCTTTGATGAAAACCAATTTAGCTGATAATCCCAGAAACCAGAGAGCGATTTTTCAATGGGGAGTTAAATATGTGGACCGCATATGTAACCACAGCGAGACCTCTACTTTGTTGATGTTTCGCGGCAATGCTGAAGGTAAATTGCTGCCTCCCTATGTGGTTTTCAAGGCAGACCATATCTGGTCTTCCTGAATAGTGAATGGTCCATCAGGAGTCAGGTACAATCACACCAAAAGTGGGTGGTTTGTTGCCGTAGTGTTCGAGGACTGGTTTATCAGTCGGTTTCTCCTTGCTGTGTGTCATCCAGCAGACGTTGACATTATAAGAGACATCCTTTCCTTGCGTATTAGCACTCCCGTGTCACAAATATGCCAGGANATCCAGCAGACGTTGACATTATAAGAGACATCCTTTCCTTGCGTATTAGCACTCCCGTGTCACAAATATGCCAGGAGAAAATATCAAGTTCATTTGTGTTGAAATGGTAATTTATTGATGCTCTTTTTGTTTTCACCCACAAAAATATTCCTTTATCNTATCAAGTTCATTTGTGTTGAAATGGTAATTTATTGATGCTCTTTTTGTTTTCACCCACAAAAATATTCCTTTATCTAATATATTGATTTTTGCAAGGTGACAGTGGGGCTACATTGTCTTACTAGTCTTTTGAAGACAAATTCACCCTACACCGAGGTGAGAGGAAATGTGAGTTATGAGGCTAGAAAATATTTATGGTTTTGCNTTTGAAGACAAATTCACCCTACACCGAGGTGAGAGGAAATGTGAGTTATGAGGCTAGAAAATATTTATGGTTTTGCAATTGGATGTTAAATTGTTCATTAGAAACTCTTCTATTCTGGAAAAATATTAGAAAAATTATAACATATAGCTGTTGGTCTGTTTGAGTAATTTTTAGACAAAATAAATTAAAAATTGTGCCAGTCACCCCAGTTGATGGTATTGTGACGTTTTTGATGTCACATTGTTTTTGAGCGCAGAACAGCAGCGGTATCTCGGTGCTAGGGACAGTGGAGTTGTCAGGTTGGCAGGGATGGTTTTCGTGACCGTGAGTGCGCTGGCTGTCGGGGACTTGAGTTGAGCAGTGGGACGCACGAGTGGTAGTGTGAGCCAGCAGCCTGGACTAGTTGCACGAGATCCGAGACGGAGGCTGTGTCCCAACTTGAAAGTGTGCTCACTTTCTCTCTCTACGCTCACTCTTGTACACTCTGGTACACTCTGGCTCATTCTGGACTTGTGAGCCTTCAGCATTATTTCTCTGATGGGAAAGGTAACAAATAGTGAAAAATAAAACATTGCCCTCCTTTCCCAATCTTCAAATACATTTGCACCCTTTTTTTATTAATATCAACTTAAGTTGTTTTCATATATTTTTTNAATCTTCAAATACATTTGCACCCTTTTTTTATTAATATCAACTTAAGTTGTTTTCATATATTTTTTTGAGTGGTTAGAAACTGAACTTTCGTCTGCAAAGCACAGTATCAAAATATGTATGCACACCTAACCTTAANTTTTTTTGAGTGGTTAGAAACTGAACTTTCGTCTGCAAAGCACAGTATCAAAATATGTATGCACACCTAACCTTAACTAAACATGAACATAATCACGTTGTAATTGTTTACCTTCCGTGTCTTACGGAATATTGTTCGTATGACATATTTCACCATCATGATGATTACTTTAAGCTAAATAATATTTCTAACACTGCTGTAGAAACAAAATTTATGTGTGTGAATATTTGAAGTTAAACTTGAAAACTACGTGGCTGCCACAGAGGGCGCTACAGTGAGCAGTGAGTGGACATCGTTGTTCTCTCTCTCTCTCTCTCTCTTGCACTCTCTCCTCTGAGTTGGGACAGCGGAGAGGACTCTCTGTGACGTCGAGAGCAGGCGAGAGAGTACTCTTTCTGCAAAGTGGGACACGGCCTGAGCTGCGAGGCTGACGGGCATGGCGCAATGATTGTCAGCAGTGTAGTATGTCACAGGCTAGGCAACATAGTTGTTGGCGTGTGCTTGCACATGCAAGTATAACGTGGATTTGTGATGCGCGACCAAGGGAGCTAGTGATTTCGTCCACTGTGTATTGAGCGGCTGACGAGGACGCAGAGTTTACTGTCGTTTGGTGCCTTTGCCGCCGATCGATAATTTTATGGCCCGTGTAACTGTCTATAAACTATGCACTCACATAGTGAGTTATTATTTTAGTGTGTTGCCCACTTACTGTATTTTATGCACGAGTGCGATGATTGTTACCATGAATCGGCAGCTGATGCAATAGTCAAATGCATATGTGGCTGATGGGGTTAATTAAATTACTAGCAGTTATGCTCATGCTTATTGAAATTGTGGGTTGCCGTGCATGTTTGCTGATGTTATCCGCGAGTACGGTTTAAGAAGATTTGCATTCGTCAAGACTCGCTTGCTTGTACGAGTGCTGTGCCAGACTGATCAGTTAAACACTTGAACACTTTTATAGACAGTTCGGCCGAAATTTAGAGGGGTGGCGTGGGATCTCCTGTTTTCCAATGCAGTGCTGTTATCCTTTTGTAGCATCATTACAAAGGATCAAGTCAAGAAAGTAGTGTGGCTAACCATGAGCAGACAAGTGTTTGAAACGTCTTTTTAAAGTAATGTTTTCTATTATGATAGTTTGGTCAAAGGAGACTTGATTGTAGAAGTTGAAGTCAAACAAGTTCATTGTAGGATTTGCTATTATTAGCTAGTGTTTTCACTTTGTTTGCCATCTTTTAATGTGATTAAAATAACATTTAAGTAGTTAAAGAGTAGTATAAGAAAGGAGATCCTGGGTCATTCCGAAACAAGTGGTTTAGAGTTGGAGTGACCCAAAGTCAATATTATTTCCCCCCACCCGCTTTTTTTTAGGAAGTGTAAATGGCATGCCTGCCCATGTAAAATTGTACTGAATGGTGTGTATGTGTGTGTGTGTGTGATATATGGTATTTATATACGGTATATATTTAGATACCATATTTTATACAATCTTATTTCATAGCTGTTGTTCAGTATACTTCCTGATTGATCGCCAGATGGCAGATGTTACTTTATGATGGGATGGCTCATTTATAGGGGGATGGCCCCAATTACTGTTTTGCAGACCTGTTGTTTCCTGTAATATTTTTTTACTTAAATAAAAAGAGGGTATTTACCCAGCACTTGGTTGTTATTACTGATAATGTTGACTATTTAACAGTAGTTGTGCTTGTCTAATAGTATCTTGCATTTTACCATCCTTGCCATCGGTGCAGTGCAAGCTGCAAGAATAATCATGTCATTTGTGTGTGATAGCTGATATGTCCCTAAATTTGGTTGTTCTTAGTGTTACAATTTTTTTATTTACGAGTTATTAAAAAATTTAACATAATTTTTGGGTTAATACATTATTCTGGCATAATTAATTTTGAAATGTACTATTATTTTTATAATTTTACGATGTTTGTATTGCATTCTTTGGTAATGTTATATTATGTTATGCAAATGCTATAATTTTATGTCTTTTCATTTTGTATTTTCCAGTGTAAATTTTACAGAAATTCTAATTTTTTCAAAATTTAGCACGTATTAGGTAGATTGCTAAACAATTAACATGAATGTTCTCAAGATTTTAAAACAATGCTTTATTTTAATTATAAATTTTCAATTGTTATATGTAAGGTACTGCAAGGCCCACCTTCTCCTCGGATGCGGACAGATGGCTCACAGCATCCGAGACCAACTTTGTCTGTGACAACACCTAGCCAAGAAGAACCTATGGACCAAGACGAAGCTGTAGTTCCTAGCAAAAAGCCTTCCCATCTACCAGAAAAGTATTGCTTTTGTTTAACACCACAAGACAAATAATCTTTGTTTTGGTTACAAGCTAATGAACATATTGTAGTGATAAATTTTTTTCTGCATTTTTTTACTTTTATAACTGAGTATAATTTTCTTGAAAAATAAATTTTTTATAGGTAAAACACAAATTTTATACATTTTTTTCCTATTGTAATATTTGAGACTAAGTTTTCAAAGTATTTAAGTTAAGATAAATTAACTAAAGTAATAGGTGGTGTCCTCTGCATGTATGGGAACATGTAAATCAGCTGTCTTTTAAGTAACATAGATGGCTGACAGGTAGTGTTGACTCGACAGATTTGAAGGACAAAAGAAGCTCAAGTATACTGAGCTATAGGGCAAACTGGNGCTGACAGGTAGTGTTGACTCGACAGATTTGAAGGACAAAAGAAGCTCAAGTATACTGAGCTATAGGGCAAACTGGAAATACAGTAGGAATCACTTTCCGGAGGAGCCGGTCTCCGTTCCTGGTCAGATCATCCTATTTGCGAATGTCCATGATTTTTACACAATTCCTGAAAATTGTCCAGGCAGATTCTGGGACGGATCCGTGCTACAGGCCATCGCAGCTTCCTTCTGCTAGTCACTGTAATTGCGGTATACCACAAAGCTAGAGAATTGCAAATTGCCACGTATAAAGTCTGAGTTTAAAGATTTTCTCCTGGAGAATATTTGATTGTGAAGTTTAAAATAGTAATATTTGTGCATCATTTGTGTCAAAACCGTATATTATAAGAAGACCACATTTTACAATAATTTCTAAAATATTTACAGAAAATTTAATTGGAAAGACTGATTTTTTTAAATTTGAAAAGTGAAATGAATAAATTTATTAATACAATAACTTTATCGATGCACATTAGGAACTTTAAAAAATTGCGTTAATGTTATATTGTATATATGTATATAATGTTATATACAGTATAGTAAATTATCCCAAGACAACAAGAATATTCCACGTATGAACGGGACGTGTGAAGAAAAGTTGGCACCACTCGCTGTGCCTGCCTCATGAGGAGTTCCTGCTTGCAGCCAGACTGTGGAAGCTGTTACAAGGGAGGCTGATGGGAGTTTGATTCGAACATCAACCAATCAGATAGATTCNGCAGCCAGACTGTGGAAGCTGTTACAAGGGAGGCTGATGGGAGTTTGATTCGAACATCAACCAATCAGATAGATTCTGATTTTGACACTTCTCTCAATTCTGGTATACAATTACTTTATTTAGTGATTAATAATCAGCTCTAAGCATTCCAATAGCGGAGTGGCGGCATTCCTTTAAAGGAATAATTCCGATAATTTCAAAATAGGGCCTCTGTACACAGTGTCCCTTAGTATGTCTTACAAAGACCAGCGCGCCCTTAGGCTAGCTGAGATCCGAGAGTAGTAAATAAATCTGAAAGAACACAATTTCAAATTAATTAATTTGCCTGTATTTTGGATGTGCCTGGGCACACCCCATGAACATGTATACTTATACGACTCCTGTCGACGAGATGACACATTTGTATCAAGTTCAGGAGAAATCAATATATTCCAGCAGAATGTTTAAGAAACTGTTGGTCTGTTCGTGGTGAATTGAGCAATTCTGAAAGCCCTGCTAAGGTTATACCTTCCTCCTCGTATTTTGTATACTTCACTATGTGTTGTCATGGGCCATTTCACTTCATTAACACATCACACCATCTCTGCAATTGCAAGGAAAGTAAATGTGATGGTAATATGCTCTTACATGTGTAAACAAGTTTAATGTGTATAAAATTAGAAACACTTACTTCGGTATCCATACATTTGAACATTACACTTTCAGTATACAAAGTCAAGGCCTAGAACTAGTTTTATTGATCTGCTGCTAACTTAACTGCAGGTGTGCATGCCAGTGTGATATGAAGTGCAGTGATTTTTTTTCAAAGATTGGATTTTAAAAGTGCTTACTTTACCATGAATAGCCTTGACATAGAACTGCNAAAGTGCTTACTTTACCATGAATAGCCTTGACATAGAACTGCGACAAATATTTATTAAATATGAATGCCCAGAGGTGTCCCAACTACATGTGCATTGCCGACACATCTGTCCTGTCTGTCCTTGAAGGGACGGGACCCCTTCTCCTTCAGACCTGAATGCTAAAACAGTGGTGCTCGGAGAGGTGATAGAATTATGTATAGATGGAGGTACGACATCACTTACCATACTCTTTCCAGACTAGGCAATTCAGCTTGTTCCAAAATCAGGCCGTTTTGTAAAGCTGTCAACCACTTTTTTTTTTCTGAAGTCGTTGAAAGCTTTTCNGCAGCCAGACTGTGGAAGCTGTTACAAGGGAGGCTGATGGGAGTTTGATTCGAACATCAACCAATCAGATAGATTCCGATTTTGACACTTCTCTCAATTCTGGTATACAATTACGTTATTTAGTGATTAAAAATCAGCTCTAAGCATTCCAATAGCGGAGTGGCGGCATTCCTTTAAAGGAATAATTCCGATAATTTCAAAATAGGGCCTCTGTACACAGTGTCCCTTAGTATGTCTTACAAAGACCAGCGCGCCCTTAGGCTAGCTGAGATCCGAGAATAGTAAATAAATCTGAAAGAACACAATTTAAAATTAATTAATTTGTCTGTATTTTGGATGTGCCTGGGCACACCCCATGAACATGTATATTTATACGACTCCTGTCGACGAGATGACACATTTGTATCAAGTTCAGGAGAAATCAATATATTCCAGCAGAATGTTTAAGAAACTGTTGGTCTGTTCGTGGTGAATTGAGCAATTCTGAAAGCACTGCTAAGGTTATACTTTCCTCCTCGTATTTTGTATACTTCACTATGTGTTGTCATGGGCCATTTCACTTCATTAACACACCACACCATCTCCGCAATTGTAAGGAAAGTAAATGTGATGGTAACATGTAAAAAATATGCTCGTACATGTGTAAACAAGTTTTTGTATAAAATTAGAAACACTTACTTCAGCATCCATACATTTAAACATTACACTTTCAGTATACAAAGTCAAGGCCTAGAACTAGTTTTATTGATCTGTTGCTAACTTAACTGCAGGTGTGCATGCCAGTGTGATATGAAGTGCAGTGATTTTTTTCGAAGGTTGATTTCAAAAGTGCTTACTTTACCATGAATAGCCTTGACGTAGAACTCCGACAAATATTTATTAAATACGAGTGTCCAGAGGTGTCCCAACTACTTGTGCATTGCCGACACATCTGTCCTCTCTGGCCTTGAAGGGACGGGACCCCTTCTCCTTCAGACCTGAATGCTATAACGGTGGTGCTCGGAGAGGTGATAGAATTATGTGTAGATGGAGGTACGACATCACATTATCATACTGTTTTCAGACTAGGCAATTTAGCTTGTTCCAAAATCAGGCCGTTTTGTAAAGCTGTCAACCACTTTTTTTTTTCTGAAGTCGTTGAAAGCTTTTCTNAGCTTGTTCCAAAATCAGGCCGTTTTGTAAAGCTGTCAACCACTTTTTTTTTTCTGAAGTCGTTGAAAGCTTTTCTTCCTTACAGCTTATTTTTGGTATGAACTGTGGCTGTAATGACTCATAGATATTTGCATAATGTTATGGCTCCCTGTGAATACTCTTATTTTTTTNGGTATGAACTGTGGCTGTAATGACTCATAGATATTTGCATAATGTTATGGCTCCCTGTGAATACTCTTATTTTTTTCAAGTCGTCAATGTGAAAGAAATGTAAAAATTAATATCTTTAATCCATTTCATTTCCTCAGGAAAGAANATTTTTTTCAAGTCGTCAATGTGAAAGAAATGTAAAAATTAATATCTTTAATCCATTTCATTTCCTCAGGAAAGAAGAAAGCAGAGGCAGGATTAGAGACGTGGTTTTGTCGCCAACTCACTCGCACCGTACGCTTAGAAGGAGGCGCAGCCCAGCAGCGCCACGCTCGCCCGAGTCCTCGACAGAGCAGCAGTCGCTCGAGTCTGTAGACAGCCTGTCACGGAGCGCTGGTATTGCTTAATGTTGCTATTACCCTATTGTTCAAGTGCAAACCTGTACCGTCCTTAATGTTTGCTCGCCAGTAAGGTGGTGTGAGCTGCCGAGATGATTGTTGTGGTTAGTTGCACTCTTGAGGTCAAGTGATCATTTGTGAAGCATGACATGGCTTACAGAATATAAAATTACATATTATTTTGAAATGAATTGTATTTTAAACATAATAAATGCGCCGGGATTGTGAAAGGTTTGTATTGTAGATAGGATAGGAAACGAACGAGGAAGTGAAAAACTAGGACACCAGTGCGAGGCTATTTCCAAATAGCTAGATAGGTGAACAAACATAGCTAGTTTGGACCATCACGTATAAGTAAAAGTAATTAAATTTAAGCAAGATCAGAGTAAAACACATTGCACACAACATAGAGTACGTCAAACACAAACGCTGTTGACGAAAAAACTTAGGAAACATTTCAGTGCAATGCATATCAGCAAATATCTCGTCTCTCGCAGACNCAAACGCTGTTGACGAAAAAACTTAGGAAACATTTCAGTGCAATGCATATCAGCAAATATCTCGTCTCTCGCAGACTGAAAATGAAGCATATTACCAGAAACACAACATGGCATTTATCCCTTGGGAAACACAGGAACACTCATATCATAAATTAACAAAACAACTGTTTAATGAAAACGACTGTGGCAAAAGACGTAATAAAAGGATGCTGTNCACTCATATCATAAATTAACAAAACAACTGTTTAATGAAAACGACTGTGGCAAAAGACGTAATAAAAGGATGCTGTCCGATAATGAAAGATAAAACACGACTGCTAATTAAAATAAATAATCTTTACGGCGTATTTTTCCACCTCTCATTTAAACCCTCATTANAGATAAAACACGACTGCTAATTAAAATAAATAATCTTTACGGCGTATTTTTCCACCTCTCATTTAAACCCTCATTAATTAGCAATGCAGAAAGAGAATTTAGTGCTTCATTACTTCTTTAAAAGGTGCGAAAGTTCAGAGATTTAAAATAACCTTATTTATTTTCTGAAACGGTAGAGCTAAACGTCTGGGAGTAGTATTAAACCTCCGGGATTAAATGTATTGCATTTGATAATCAATAAATTTCAATTAAGTCGAAACGGCAAATAAATAAAAAGGACGGCTGGATGAACAGCACTATCCCAGGCGCCGGCATCGGCTTCTTTCTTCATGCCACAAAAAAAAATGTAATGAACGTTTGAGAGCCTTCTCTTGATCGCTCACATTCACATAGACCTCCGCTACCTCTTGGATTGCTACAAATATTTATGATAGCGCAGCACTTCAACACCACAAAACTATTTTCTCGGAGCCCTAACTTATGATGACCATTTGCTGTGGTGATACATCCGAGAGTTATCACTAAAAAACTGCGCTATCAAGGAAGTGCAAAACCCGGCATTATATTCATTAAACTAGATAGTACATATCAGTAAAAATTTTGGTAATGCACCTTTAAATGTGATTTAAATTCCTCCTTGCTATCAACTGGCTTGAGCTGAACAAGTCTCTTACATATATTCTTCTATGTAAACAGCTTTAAATTAAACNCTCCTTGCTATCAACTGGCTTGAGCTGAACAAGTCTCTTACATATATTCTTCTATGTAAACAGCTTTAAATTAAACCAAAACAATGTAACAAACATTAGTTATTAACACAAGATTAAAATTTTACTGAAACTAAGCAAAAATACAAAAATTTACCATATTTACGTGAGAGCAGTGGTCCCAATAAAATTGCTATATAAATAATGATAACATTACCGCTTTTATCGTTTATCAGATATTGCATCAATTGAAACATCTTTCAGTCCCGTCACTTAAGATTTCCTGCAAGTATTGTTTTAATCTGGTTGTTTATGCGAGCGTCTAATAACTGGATGTGAAATACGTTAAACGCGTCGTTTATCGCTGCGGCACGGCGCTGTCTAGCTCAGCTGATGGTGTCAGCGACTCTGCGAGTCTGGCGTACTACCTCCCTTTACCCACCTGATGTGAGAGGAAGCGGTTACCTAGCAACCAGTGTGGCATCTTTGCTTTCTCCCTCTCTTTCCTCCTCCTGTCTCTTAGCCATTCACATTTATTCCTCCCCTTACACGCCTTCGAGAGGGGAAGCTGTTATAGCAACAAAAGCTGCATCCTCTTTCTTCTCTCTCTCTCTCTCTCTCTCTCGGCCATGCGCATGAGCAGTTATCGTAGAATTTTTTTAAAGATTGTCTGTTGTTCAAAATAGTTGTGGCTATCGTCACTAGTGTTTCAAAACAAATCATTTCACCTGGAAATGTTTCACAATACATTTTAACGAGGAATTATATTTTGCAAAGATTTTCTTTTGTGACTAAAAGTATTTTATCCCATAAAGTTGGTGTTTAGTTGTATCTGGCTTAAAATCAATGTGATTATAAAACAAAATATTGATTTAACTCCATGGACAGCATCTTCACAAATAAAAATATATTCCCAGAAGCATATACTTAACCTCCCCTTGATGCCAAAAATTGGTTGAAATTTCAAGTGACTTGTATTACCAAGCGTAAATTCATTTTCAGTAACTTCTTGCGTGGAGATAGAATTAATATTCATTAATTTCAATATACATGCATAATTTGAATAATCTGATATCCTGTAAGGACCTACTCAACACCTTTTGTCGTCTAATAATGCACAATCACTGCGCCCAAGCACAGCGTAACGTGCGACAGGCATAAGTGTATGGGAAAATCAGAGGATGTGGTTTNTGCACAATCACTGCGCCCAAGCACAGCGTAACGTGCGACAGGCATAAGTGTATGGGAAAATCAGAGGATGTGGTTTTGAGTGATTAATCATTGAAGACCGTGAAGAGATAAATTTTAATTCCCACATATATTCATCTGTGTCTCAAAATCACTTGTTTTTTTTTTAATGAAATAATATTAATTACTTCAACTACAAATTTGCCATGCAAGCACGGTGTCGCCAACTTTGCTGTAGAATCCAGCCCGTATTGCGTAAGCTTCGACTGCCCTCGGCGGTACTCGGTAGAGCNTGCACAATCACTGCGCCCAAGCACAGCGTAACGTGCGACAGGCATAAGTGTATGGGAAAATCAGAGGATGTGGTTTGGTGTGATTAATCATTGAAGACCGTAAAGAGATAAATTTTAATTCCCACATATATTCATCTGTGTCTCAAAATCACTTGTTTTTTTAAATGAAATAATATTAATTACTTCAACTACAAATTTGCCTTGCAAGCACANTTCAACTACAAATTTGCCATGCAAGCACGGTGTCGCCAACTTTGCTGTAGAATCCAGCCCGTATTGCGTAAGCTTCGACTGCCCTCGGCGGTACTCGGTAGAGCTCGTGTCCTCCCCTTACATGGCTGGCGGGGTGGGAGCTAGTTGCCTGGCAACCAGCGTTGCTCCTTGCACCCTCCCTCACGGTGCATACTGGTTTGGAAGGCGAGGGGTACATTGTTCCCTCCTGTCCTGTTACTGATCCTTTCCCTTCACCACCTTGCCAGTTATGAACGCACTGCAGGTCGGTAACCTCACCGCATGTCCACAGCTGATTGGGTACCCGCGGGACTNACCTTGCCAGTTATGAACGCACTGCAGGTCGGTAACCTCACCGCATGTCCACAGCTGATTGGGTACCCGCGGGACTTTCAAAATTTCGCTTGCATTTGGTGTCATATTATTGTCATTTTCAGAACGATTTTAAACTTTTACGTCATCTTGCACTCAGTGTCATATTACAATCAATTATACACTGTATTTTATGATGTTATATATTTTATTTAAATGAGTTGAAATGAGATGTTTTTTAGTGTATTAGCTATTTACAGTAATACTTTTTTTTTTAAATTCCCATTTGTATTGTGTTCATTAGATAAAACTTTATTCCCATATAATGTAAAACTCCCATTATACTTAACTTTAAGTCTAATAAGGTTAGAAGTTGTATTTTATTGATATTTTATTGANATAATGTAAAACTCCCATTATACTTAACTTTAAGTCTAATAAGGTTAGAAGTTGTATTTTATTGATATTTTATTGATGTGTACATCAGAGCGCTCATCTACTGAAATCCCGGATGTATGGAAAGTTTTTGACAGTCCCTGAAAACTGGTAGATAAGGAGTTCACTGTAGTGTATTTTAAGAATTGTGGTAATGTGCAGAAGCTTCATAAAAATCACTCATTTGGTTCGTGGATCAGGTGCACAATCATACAAGTTTATTAAGCAGGAGGCTTTCTTAAATGAGAACTTCTTAAAGTGTTCTCACTGCTGATTATGGAAGAGCTTTTGTGTCTCATAGCTTCATAGCAAAAATGTGTANTTAAAGTGTTCTCACTGCTGATTATGGAAGAGCTTTTGTGTCTCATAGCTTCATAGCAAAAATGTGTAATGTGTGATGCTCTGAAAAAAACCTCCTGGAATTTAGATGTTAACAAAAAATGATTATACACTGAAGAGCCAAAAAAAAACTGGTATAGGCTTGGGTATGCAAATAACAGACGTATGGAACCAATCAGAGTAATGCGATGCGGTCGGCAGCTAGATCGGTTACTGCCGCTACAATGGCAGGTTATCAAGATTTAAGTAAGTTTGAACGTGGTGTTATCGTTGGCGCACGAGAGATGGGACATAGNATGCGATGCGGTCGGCAGCTAGATCGGTTACTGCCGCTACAATGGCAGGTTATCAAGATTTAAGTAAGTTTGAACGTGGTGTTATCGTTGGCGCACGAGAGATGGGACATAGCATCTCCGAGGTGACGATAACATTTGGATGTTCGCGTATGACCATTTCACGACTGTACCGTGAATATTGGGAATCCGGTAAAACATCACATCTTTGACATCGCTGCGGCCGGAAAAAGATTGTGAAAGNTTCGCGTATAACCATTTCACGACTGTACCGTGAATATTGGGAATCCGGTAAAACATCACGTCTTTGACATCGCTGCGGCCGGAAAAAGATTGTGAAAGAACGGGACAAACGACGACTGACGAGAATCATTAAACGTGACAGACGTGCAACTCTTTCTCCAATTGGCGCAGATTGGATTTGTGGACTGCCCTGCAGGATTCATGGTATGAATTGCCTCCTGCATACCTTCAGACATTAGTCGAGTCCATGCCACGTCGTCGTGCGGCACTTCTGCGATATTAGGTAGGTGTACCAGTTTTTTTGGCTCTTCAGCGTAAATGAAGTGTACACTTACATTTCATAATGGTTGAGTGTATGGAAAATAGTGTCTTAACTCACATTCCTTTGCCATCATTAATAGTCTCTATCCTGTTTTAGAGCTTCTTTCTNGTATGGAAAATAGTGTCTTAACTCACATTCCTTTGCCATCATTAATAGTCTCTATCCTGTTTTAGAGCTTCTTTCTTATGCATATTAACCAAGGAATTCCCAAAGATATTTTTAGAGATCAGACATTAGCCAGATGGTGGTCTTCGTTCTAANCATGCATATTAACCAAGGAATTCCCAAAGATATTTTTAGAGATCAGACATTAGCCAGATGGTGGTCTTCGTTCTAAATACATTGTGAAGCCGTTGTATGAAGTTATGCATCAGCTTGTGGTTCATTGTAGCAGTATTTCTNTCTTCGTTCTAAATACATTGTGAAGCCGTTGTATGAAGTTATGCATCAGCTTGTGGTTCATTGTAGCAGTATTTCTAAGTATTCTTAGTGCGCATGCATGACAAGTGGCCACGAGGAAGGCTTAGGGATGGATGGCTGAAGGGAGTGGAGGAGTGTGTGAGGAGGAGGGACGAAGACTTGGGAGCGTAGTGAGAATAGAGAGGTGGTGGGAAGTCGTAGAGACCTGTGCTCCAGACAGACGCAGCCGGTGCTGGAACCTGTTCCTCATGAGGATAGTATGCACAGCTCCGTTACGAGTCAAATGGAGCAGGTCTAGTTGGGTATTTAGATANACCTGTTCCTCATGAGGATAGTATGCACAGCTCCGTTACGAGTCAAATGGAGCAGGTCTAGTTGGGTATTTAGATAGCTTACACGTAACCATCTTCAACTGCCATTGTGGTTTGGATGGTTGTTCTCTATGCATTTGTTATTTAATCAAAAACAACAAATGTATAATTNCTTCAACTGCCATTGTGGTTTGGATGGTTGTTCTCTATGCATTTGTTATTTAATCAAAAACAACAAATGTATAATTTCAATGCAGGAAGCCTTTCGTGTTCACTTTGTGCTTGCTCGAAACTCTGCTTTTCCAAGGCTGCAGGCTGAAAATTAAATTACAGGGCCACAGATTTGATATTAAAAAGATGGCAAAGCATTTTGATGCTAGAAATNCTGCAGGCTGAAAATTAAATTACAGGGCCACAGATTTGATATTAAAAAGATGGCAAAGCATTTTGATGCTAGAAATTGTCCAACCTGTGAAACAGCCCATTGTGCAAATTGGCTTCTGTTAAGTCTGTGTCTAAACAGTGACAAGAGAATTTTACTCACAAATTGTAACTTTCGTCTGTACAAAATTATGATTGCTCAAGAATAAAACGAACCTATTTAGGAAAACTGCTTAACATTTTTTGAGAATCCCCTTTGAAATGTTTTTGTAAATTCTACTCNTAAAACGAACCTATTTAGGAAAACTGCTTAACATTTTTTGAGAATCCCCTTTGAAATGTTTTTGTAAATTCTACTCTGCTTATTAAAAATAAAGATTACTTAATTTGTCTTAACTGCATTTGTAAACAGATTATTCAGTTCTGAATGAGAAGCAATCGTTAACATGCCGGTCTACCAGATGTGCGAACTGGGTTGCAGTGTGTTTGTAATACACATTTCAAAACAAAATATTTTACGTGTTCATAATCTGTATACACACAAAAATAAATAANCAGTGTGTTTGTAATACACATTTCAAAACAAAATATTTTACGTGTTCATAATCTGTATACACACAAAAATAAATAACGCTGAAGCTCTTCATTATGACCAAAAATGAAATTTTCAGACTGTCATAGCTTATAATATTATGGGTTGATTCCCACATAACAAGTATAGGGCCTCGCTACAGACTTTCCACCTATAAAATGATAGTCGCAGCTTAAAGTTCTATAGGTACACGCAGATCAAGAATACTGAACGCCAGTTCAGAACCTTGCGTGTTGCGACGATGATGCACTTGATGTGTGTGGCAGTAATGCTTTTATCACTTCCGCACTTCTTTGCCTTAAATGTCTAAAACAGTGGGCTCCTTAAGAGCTTCGCAAACAATATCTCCACACAGTCAGCATGTCACTTTTTGGTGTGCTGTTGCATATTTCTATTGTGATTGCCACTTGGTGCTATATCGGAACTGTTGATTCCCATCAAACTGCTTTTCCATCTAGTCCGTGCGTCTGTTTCTTATAGGTATTCACTAACTTTCTTCTTATGATTACAATTTCAGTTTTGTAAATTTTGTGCATCTTATACTATCAGAAGTCAGCAAAATGGTAAAATTGTTGCACCTACAAAAAGACAGCTGGAAACCATTCTGCATGTCTTGTGCAGTGTTTTGTTTCTCTGCGCATTCTGAACAACATTTGTTGCATAGGTAGTTCCATGGCTGATCTACTACTGGCTCGCACGGACTCTGGCAAGACCGGAACAGACATATCAGAGACGTCCACGNTGTGATTGCCACTTGGTGCTATATCGGAACTGTTGATTCCCATCAAACTGCTTTTCCATCTAGTCCGTGCGTCTGTCTCTTATAGGGATTCACTAACTTTCTTCTTATGATTACAATTTCAGTTTTGTAAATTTTATGCATCTTATACTATCAGAAGTCATCAAAATGGTAAAATTGTTGCACCTACAAAAAGACAGCTGGAAACCATTCTGCATGTCTTGTGCAGTGTTTTGTTTCTCTGCGCATTCTGAACAACATTTGTTGCATAGGTAGTTCCATGGCTGATCTACTACTGGCTCGCACGGACTCTGGCAAGACCGGAACAGACATATCAGAGACGTCCACGACGGAAGACTACGTCACGGCCAACGACAACAACTCGGGGACGGACACGAGCTCTCGGAAGAGCGGGTCGTATCACCTGCCGAAGGACCGAGCTGCCGTAGCGAGCGGCGCTCGGCCGCAAAAATTTCCTAGTGGTGGCAGCACTGGCAGTATCGGCGCTGGTGATGGCAGCTCGTTCGAGAGTGCGTCGTCCATCTACAGTCTGGCTCGTGGTGAACTGAATAGCGATGAAATCGCACAGGTGAGGGAAAAGTTTGTTCCATAGTGACAAAATACTATAGGCAGGATACAGGTTTTTTGTACTTTTCATTTCACTCAGAGTCTTATATTCATTAGTGAAATTGAAACAACTTGAAAGTTTGTGCGAGTTAGGAAATGTTATCAGTTAAATATTTTTGAACAAGAATGATTTATATGTGCTGTTTCATCAATGACATTATATTTAAGCTTTCACTTTACGTAGTCTCTAATATTCACAAAAAAGGAATTAAAGAAATGCGCTTATTTATATTTTCTATGGGTGTTTCTGATTGCCAAACATTAGCAGTCTGTGTGTTATGTGTTACAGTAGATAATGTTGCGTTACAAACTACAAGCTATTTTATTGTGGAAGATTTTTGTGAGTAGTAATAAACAAATTATCACCTGAGTAATACTCATGGAAAATACAAGAAAAAGGGTAATAATCTGCAGAAAAGTAGCGGTAGAAATTGTATTTTCTCGTGGCTAATGCAACACGGTAAAAATTTTTCACTATTCTAAGAATAAAAGTTACAAAAAAAATGTGATTGTTGCAGCATTAGGTTTTGCTTATTTTCAACTAGGATATGGTTTTTATATTTGGTTTTTTATTTTGTTTATTTTGCATTAAGACTGAATATTTAATTTGCATGTTTAAAAAAAAATTATTCTTACTGAGGGTTGGACCTCATATTGTGATAAAGTGTTGCATCTTAAATCATACAATTACATACCACAATACAGTCATTTCCTGTTTCTAAGTTTCATTAAAATAACAACCCTCTCGAAATAACAGCACTTTTCGTGGGAACCATGAAAGGTCTTAGAATAGAGAGTTTACTGTATTGTAGTATTTCATTCGTTTTTTTGCCTAGTTTTCAAATGAAATTTTAATGTGTGCGTGATAACTTTAATTTATTAGTACGTACTGTTGAACTTTTTCACTCCGGAGCAGGGAATACATTCTGTTACTATCCACAATTAGTGTCATCATTACTTGGTAGATTGCTTTTGAAGCTACAGAATTATTTAACTGCTCCGCGTGGCAACTTGATGTTGCAAAGATTTATCTTATTTTTCATAACATATAATGTTAAGACCGTGCCACCATTCATTGATTCATAGACGTGTAAGGATCCGTTATTTCCCCTGCTTCTGCTGCAGGCATGTTCCCCTCCGCCAATCTTGGAGGAGAACTCGAGCGACCTTCCGACAACTCCGCAGGTGGAAAGCGAAGACAACCAGGCGAGCACCACTCCCCGCGCCAGCATCGACATCTCGGCACAGAAGCACGCAGGTCGCCGCGAGGGCAGCTCTCCAAGTGGGGAGAGCAGTAGTAGCTCTGGCAGGTTGGTAGCACTTGACCAATCAGCAGTGTCTGTAAGCACGCTTGTAACACTGCGTAGGTTTATTCGGTGACTACCCATGTGAGATGCGAATAGATATTTCTTTATTAATTGCTTTTTATGTTAGACATTAAATATTATCGTAGGTAACACTTCACATCTCCCCACTTGCGAGGTCATTAGAAACAGGGAAAGTTGCTCAGAGAAGCAGGAATGGGGAAGGAATTAGCAGTGGCCCATTGTAAGAAACCGTCCCAGTATTTTCNGGAAAGTTGCTCAGAGAAGCAGGAATGGGGAAGGAATTAGCAGTGGCCCATTGTAAGAAACCGTCCCAGTATTTTCCTGGAGTGATTTCAGGAAACCATGGAAATCCAAAATCAGGATAACTTGACCGGTTAATCGAACCTGGGTCCTCCTCAGTGTGAGTTCAGTGATATGCCGCTGTATCACCTTGATTTTTCACACAACTGGTTATGTATTTGTTCTTCTAATTGACATTAACGAACAGATTATTTTAAACATTACATTTATTGGTTATAGATATAGCAACATAAGTTTAGCTGCTTGGAAGTTTTAATGATTTTGGAAGATTAGTTATTATTAAATGAAAACAGTTGACTGAATTAAATTGTGAAATTTCTATTTTATTTTAACTTCCATTTCAGAAATTGAAATTTTTTATATGATATATTACGTAGAGATCTCAACCTGCTAATATTTGCTAACTGATATTGATTTTTTAAAATTTTGTGTAGGGGATGTTGCAGACTCTAGAAAATATACTGACATTAGGTTTTCATTATTGTGTGCCTTTAATTGTTTTTATTTAACAATGGCTGCACTGGTTTGTTTTACCCCCTAAATTTTTTTATAGACTAACGGACAAAACATTTTTGGAATGTTTTAATTAGTAATGCATTGTATTATCATACTGCAAAGCATGTGCACTGGAATTAATGACATANCATTTTTGGAATGTTTTAATTAGTAATGCATTGTATTATCATACTGCAAAGCATGTGCACTGGAATTAATGACATAACTTTGTAAATCATATATCTTATAATACTGTACCTATTATGGTTTATAATTATCAAATGTGTCACCATCTCAGCCGGGCTGACGAGCAGCAAGAAGTTGGTAGTAATACTCGTTAGACGACTTATCTTCACAGAACCTCATTAGGAATTCCAGGCTTTANGAGCAGCAAGAAGTTGGTAGTAATACTCGTTAGACTACTTATCTTCACAGAACCTCATTAGGAATTCCAGGCTTTACGCTTTTTTCCTTCTTCTGCAGAGGACTGAAGTAGATATAATGGTATATCTAGCTAGGTTTGCTGAGGATTTTATGGGCTGAACTGTTTTTTCTTTCGTCTCTAGGTCTTTTGTATGCACGGAGAAGAATACTACATTGTACATCTCTCTGTGAGGTGTGGTTTTTAAATTTAATTAAAAGTGCCACAGCTGTTNACGGAGAAGAATACTACATTGTACATCTCTCTGTGGGGTGTGGTTTTTAAATTTAATTAAAAGTGCCACAGCTGTTTTGTAAGACTTTGAAGAAAGAAACCTGTTTGAGGCTTCACCTAACATTGCTTGATCACACGACACTGGAACAAGTTTGTCTTGATTGTTGCCCTTCAGTGTCTCTCCAGCCATCACGAGTTTCAGCACTTGCTTATAATCAAATCCATATTTTATTCTGGCTCCACGAAAGAGTGGCCAGACACTGGTAAAGTTACTGTCGTTATCTGCGGCTACTTTATTTCCACAGTCGCATAGTGCAGGAACCGTATGATGACGTTATTTTCTTTCATCCCCCACTTAAGTCAGCAAGGATGTGAAGCTTTTGGAACAGCACAGGATTATCTGGGCAGTTGTTGAAAAATGTGCTGAAGAAACATNGTCAGCAAGGATGTGAAGCTTTTGGAACAGCACAGGATTATCTGGGCAGTTGTTGAAAAATGTGCTGAAGAAACATTATGTTGAGATCACGGATTTGAGCAATACAGTACCATCATACTCAAATTTTCCCATTTTTTGCTAGGCAAACCGATTTCAATTCGCGACGGGGTTGCTTCGGGATTTTTGCATGTGGGAATCGTGCCAGATGATGCCGCTGATAATCAGGTTTTCTCAGGGATCTCCCGTTTCCCCTGTCCTTACATTTCAATGCGGCTCTATACTCACTTCGCTTCACCCTCATTGGCTCTCAAGACCTCGATGTTAAGAGCCACTCAAATCTCTCCACTACACTCCAGTTTTTGTACTTTGTTAGTTTTCCATTGCTTCCTTCATTTATAATAAATTGTAGTTATGTAGTACAGTAGTTAATTTTATTTTTGTTTCAGGTGAAAATGAAATAAAATAAAAAAACATTCATGTTATTAGAAAATAAATTAAGATTCTCAATACCCCTTTGTACGAAATATAAAATAGATGCGTATAATGGTGAAAAATTTATGTAGATGGATTCAGATGTGTCATCTAAGGACAGAATGATAACAAAATTACATTAAAAAGTGAATGATGCCTGCAAGAAGTTCTGCCATAAATGCGTATTATCTGTGTAAATAAATTTAAAAAAGAAATGGTAAACATATTTTTGGCTCCAATATATACATACGGACCATATGGTTAAGTAAAGTGTGTTTACATTAATCATGTGGAGACTGTATGCTTGAAGGGGTGTTGGTAAGCGTGCCCCAGTATCAACAACACACATCAGGAAGACTTCACATTGTAGTGTGACTTTGATGATCTGTACAGCTATAGCGTGGAAGGCAGCGTAGACGACTTAGACAAGCTCTCTCGAGCCAGGTCTCCGGTAGACGTGAAGCTGGAGGTGAAGACAGACTTGGCCTCCGACGAGGAAGAGCACAGCTGCCACCACTCCTCCGGCTATTACGAATCCCCGGCTGACGAAGATGACGAGGCGGAGGAGTACGGCTCGAGTCGGTGAGTCGTAACTGGCTTGTTCTTGCTCTTTCCTCGCTGTCACGATGCCTGCTTTCACAATGTCTGCAGGATGGTGCGTGATGGATGGCATGGAAAAATGTTTGAACAAGGGGAAAGGTGGGCTGCCACCAGGCTAGTTTTAAAGTGTTACCCACACTTCCTGCGGCAGGAATTGCCTTCCATGAAACTTGTGATCTTGTTCAGGCTTTCAACGGTTCAGAAAGAGGGACCCGCGAGTGGTGCTAACCCGGGCCGGTACTAGAGACAAATACTAAATGGAAAGACTATCAATTGCTACTCTAAATTATATTGCTCTCATGCAATAGCGTGTAGTGATCTGTAGGCATCTAACACTTGCATAGTGAATCTATCTGATATTCCTAAAATTTAAAATATATGTTTTTTCACACTAGATTCATTTATTCTATCTCTCACACAAAATTTAACACTTCAAATTAAATACTCTATACCTCTTCACTTTAGAGTTCAGATAGAACATTAAATTAGGCATAACATAGCTAGTTTCATCAAAGCCAGTCTTGTCAATAAGCCTATGCGAATATTCGAAATTTTCGAATACCATTTTCAATAATGGAATATTCGTATTCAATTCACTGAATATTCGATTTTTCTCGAAGTGTGAACGTTGATATTTAGATACAGTGGTTTCGGATGCAAAAGAACATCACATATTCAGTTTTGATGATTAGGAGAGTCATTCGTTATACACAGTAAAGAAACACACACGCAACGTTCATAGTGAACGGCAGAATGGCTAAGTTCAATCTGCGGGACAATCTGCGATTTGGAAATATTTTGACAAATCGGACATAAGTGATCAAAAATCAGTTTGCAAACTGTGCAAAAAACAATTGAAAACTCCGACTTGTTAGTTTTCTTAGTGAATGACCAGTATTTATAGAGTTGGCCGCCTATTTTTGTGAAGTATCCGATAACGTTTCGCAGTGCAAAACACTTNGCGATTAAGAATCAGTTTGCAAACTGTGCAAAAAACAATTGAAAACTCCGACTTGTTAGTTTTCTTAGTGAATGACCAGTATTTNAAATCAGTTTGCAAACTGTGCAAAAAACAATTGAAAACTCCGACTTGTTAGTTTTCTTAGTGAATGACCAGTATTTATAGAGTTGGCCGCCTATTTTTGTGAAGTATCCGATAACGTTTCGCAGTGCAAAACACTTCTTCCATAAAAAATACGATGCAGTCCGACATGTTGAAAATTGCTTTGTCAATTTCATTTTCATATGTGGGGTAAAATTTGTTAGATAATGTGACCAACCTACACAGTATGTTTGCAAAGTATTGTATCACATAATGAATTGCTGCCGGATGTATGTTGNAGATAATGTGACCAACCTACACAGTATGTTTGCAAAGTATTGTATCACATAATGAATTGCTGCCGGATGTATGTTGGCGAAATTGATGACTATGGAAGAAAATAGTACTCCAGTCCAGTGTTGCCAACCCTACCAATTTTTCGGNGTATGTTGGCGAAATTGATGACTATGGAAGAAAATAGTACTCCAGTCCAGTGTTGCCAACCCTACCAATTTTTCGGTAGATCTACAGAAACTGATCTTTGTCTACCTAAATACCGAAATAATTTAATTTCTACAGATTTTTTTCCAGTAAACAGTAAGTCACAAATAATCCATAAAGAAGCAGCGGATAAGCCACACTGTAAGGTTGGCATCCAACTCATACATGTTTTGATTTAAGTACTTATTTCCTATGAACAAAATATAAAGTGACGGTGACCATGATCACACGGTTTCAGCCAGAGACTAAATTGGCTATAGAATAAAAAAAAAANCAAAATATAAAGTGACGGTGACCATGATCAGACGGTTTCAGCCAGAGACTAAATTGGCTATAGAATAAAAAAAAAAACTTGCTAATGTGTTAAAATATAAAAAAAAAAATTAAATAGAATAATAGAGCAAGAACCGAAAACANAAAAAAAAAAACTTGCTAATGTGTTAAAATATAAAAAAAAAAATTAAATAGAATAATAGAGCAAGAACCGAAAACACACATGCACTCGTGTTAGGAAAAAAAATAATAATACAAATGTGCTGATATTAAGCCGAAATCTAGCGACTTTTTTCAGCTCAGTCTACCGATTTCTTCTTAGACAGGGTTGGCATCACTGCTCCAGTCCCGGTGAATCGTGCTCGTTTTTATCATGTTTATTCGAGTACCTCTGTCCACAATGATATTATTCTGCAGATGAAACATGCCTAGCGTATTGCCTCCCTTCGCGGGATGCATATTTTTCTGTCATGGCTCCTTAGTNTATTCTGCAGATGAAACATGCCTAGCGTATTGCCTCCCTTCGCGGGATGCATATTTTTCTGTCATGGCTCCTTAGTCATCTTGGTATTAGCGGCAATGAAATGGTAGATTCTATCGCCAAATTGGCTTCTCACCAACTTCTTCCTCTGGAGGAATGTCACACAGCAGGACTCATGCGCCTGCCTAAACTCTCTGTGCGAAAAATTGTGGGGGCAGCAGTGGCTTGTGGCTAAAAGCGAGGGCCCTTACGGACGTATCCAAACGTCCCTTCAACGTGTTCCTTGGTTCTGGTCTCACCGCGGTAGTCGCAGATTCTTTACCACACTCTCNGTATCCAAACGTCCCTTCAACGTGTTCCTTGGTTCTGGTCTCACCGCGGTAGTCGCAGATTCTTTACCACACTCTCCAGGTCGCTGCTGAATCACGGGAACTTCAAGGCGCATTTGAAATGGATTTCTCTTCATGAAGACACCTCCAGATGCGAATGTGGAGCCGCCGAACCCTCATATGCCACCGAATGGCCTGTATGTNTTCTCTTCATGAAGACACCTCCAGATGCGAATGTGGAGCCGCCGAACCCTCATATGCCACCGAATGGCCTGTATGTCGTGAGGCCGGGAGCCTAGGCTCCCATAACTCACAGGGTGTTTGTAAAGACAAATGCACCCCGACACATATCCAAANTTCTCTTCATGAAGACACCTCCAGATGCGAATGTGGAGCCGCCGAACCCTCATATGCCACCGAATGGCCTGTATGTTGTGAGGCCGGGAGCCTAGGCTCCCATAACTCACAGGGTGTTTGTAAAGACAAATGCACCCCGACACATATCCAAATCATTGGGTCGGCAGCGGGGAGCCGTGTGTGTGTGGGTTGTTGGGCACCGGACCCGTATTTAGGCTGTTAAATTACGAATGTGGAGCAGAAATCGAAGATATGAATCATATTCTTTTTCAGTGCCCCTTCATGATGGAAGAGATATAGTTTTCTCTCTTTTCTGCGACAATGGGGTTTTTTTTGTCCTCATCACCTTTCTACTCTCCTGTATACATCTGACTTGGATGTCTACGAGGTTATCTATGGCTTTCTTCAAAGGAACAAGAGATGCATTTAGGCTGAGTGAAGTATCGGGAGATGAGATCTGTGTTCTCTAATGTGAACTGATGCTGCGTGACTTGTGTTTGACACTGGCTGAACGGGTAACATTCCAAGGCCATGATCCCCTCATGGTGGGGAGCATGAAAGTGAAGTGAAGTGATTAGAGTACGTTGTTGGTGTTGTCAAAAACTTTTTTCTGCAGTTAATTATTTTTGTTTGTGCTTTCATTAAGCATAATTGGTTGCAGGTGCTGTTTTAGTAGTTTTCTTGAGTGAAATGTAATATTATTGGTACATGTTTTACCACAACGGCTCGTTCCTTTCCAACTGCCGTGCCGTCCGCCATGAAGTTACACACGAGTATTTACGTTTTGAAGGTTTAAGTTTGTTGGTTTCAGGAAATGATTTTACTGAATGATTATGCAAATAAATTATTTTATATCAGTGATGGACAAACATTATTTTAGTGAAGTGTTTGTGCAAGGATTTCCATATAAAAACATGTGTTCAAGAGGTTGCGAATTATAAACAGTAAGTTAGCGTGTTTCGTAAATAATGTATTTCCAAACAGTTACTACAATGTTTGAAATGTACGTGCCCTAAAAAGGCAGAACTTTCAACATTTTGTCTTGTAAAAATAATATTTGTTTACTACGCTTGTCTTGTACAGCAAATGAATGTAAGGTTAACTTCGGTAAAAGTGTTTTTATTGCTGCATCTGTACAAACGTATATATAACGTTTTGTTCTTTCATTGAAATTCAAACTTTTGAAGTTGTAATAATTTGATTGTTATTGACGTTCGAGCAAAATTTTCTACTGCTACATTAAAGCAAAATGCAAATCAAAATGACACACTCGAAAGAACCGCAAAACAAAGCAGTCTCGTGAAAGACGTTAAACTAAAGGCTATCTCACAAAATACGTTAAACTAACTAAAGGCCCCCCTCCCTCCCCTTTCCCTTATATTTCACCTGAAACAAAATAAAGAGAGCCCCAGCAACAAAAATAGAAAATGTTGAAATGTCAACCTAGCTTTAATACCCTACATTGATTACTGGTTGGAGGTTAGCTAACATCCGTTTTTCAGTGCCATAGCTTGTTGTCAAATTTAAATAGTTGGTTTCTTTTATATCTTGTGGATCTTATTGTTGAAATGTTAACTACAAGTTACATATTGTTGTCATGGCAATTTTAATCTATATATTTAAGCCTATTGTGGATCTAATTTTTCAAATCTGATATTCATATACAGGAATATTTTGATACTCATAATCAAAATTGATATTCGCGCATGTCTACTTGTCAATAAATATTATATAGTAAAGGGACTGTAATAGTAACATTTGCAAAAGGGACAAAAAAAATATTGAATTTAAAATGTAAGAGAATACCTTGATCAAACAATGAGTTACGAACAATAAAACNAATCAAAATTGATATTCGCGCATGTCTACTTGTCAATAAATATTATATAGTAAAGGGACTGTAATAGTAACATTTGCAAAAGGGACAAAAAAAATATTGAATTTAAAATGTAAGAGAATACCTTGATCAAACAATGAGTTACGAACAATAAAACCCATTAACTTCGATAACTTTCACTCTGACACACAGATGGACGCTTATTACATATTATGAACTGACCAATGATTATTACGGGGGACACAACTTCTACATGGCATATTGNACCCATTAACTTCGATAACTTTCACTCTGACACACAGATGGACGCTTATTACATATTATGAACTGACCAATGATTATCATGGGGGACACAACTTCTGCATGACATATTCAGATAATATTACTTGAAATTGTTGGAACATACTCACTTCTTGTGATGTAAAGTTGAAAAACAAATCTATTTAAGAAACACTGCATGACCAAGCCCAATTAGGCTATTCCTAGCCTAACGTGTTTCCCATCAAGCTCCCACGAGCCTCTTCATGGCTGTGGTCCCAGATGTTGCAAGCCCAGCCGCTGGTAGAAGACTGTCCTCAAGTTCTCTGCTCTCAGTCCCTATATACACCTCCAGTCTACACAGCGCATGCTTGGACGTCGCCCTGCGAGCCGACACATTGCCTCGTGATACCTGTCCTTACCACGAGCCTCTTCATGGCTGCGGTCCCAGATGTTGCAAGCCCTGCCGCTGGTAGAAGACTGACCTCAAGTTCTCTGCTCTCAGTCCCTATATACACCTCCAGTCTACACAGCGCATGCTTGGACGTCGCCCTGCGAGCCGACACATTGCCTCGTGATACCTGTCCTTACCACGAGCCTCTTCATGGCTGCGGTCCCAGATGTTGCAAGCCCAGCCGCTGGTAGAAGAATGACCTCAAGTTCTCTGCTCTCAGTCCCTATATCCACCTCCAGTCTACACAGCGCATGCTTGGACGTCGCCCTGCGAGCCGACACATTGCCTCGTGATACCTGTCCTTACCACGAGCCTCTTCATGGCTGCGGTCCCAGATGTTGCAAGCCCAGCCGCTGGTAGAAGACTGACCTCAAGTTCTCTGCTCTCAGTCCCTATATCCACCTCCAGTTTACACAGCGCATGCTTGGACGTCGCCCTGCGAGCCGACACATTGCCTCGTGATAGCTGTCCTTACCACGAGTCTCTTCATGGCTGCGGTCCCAGATGTTGCAAGCCCAGCCGCTGGTAGAAGACTGACCTCAAGTTCTCTGCTCTCAGTCCCTATATCCACCTCCAGTCTACACAGCGCATGCTTGGACGTCGCCCTGCGAGCCGACACATTGCCTCGTGATACCTGTCCTCACCACGAGAATCTCAGCTATGTGACCACCAAAAAACAAATAGTATATAAAAAAAGCAAATATTGCTTTGTGGCTCTGCATAAACTGCTTAAGGGGGATCACTAGTAAAATTTTTCAAACCCCTCAAGGTCTTTTTTAGTTAAAAGATAGCATTGCGACGGACCCTCCCAGTACTATGATGTGCAGGTTAGATATGTAACAGTAGGATATTATTAAACACTATTTTATCTAATGGATTAAACTGCAAATACCTTTTGTACTTTTCTTCTTTCCCATAAAGATATTGCATTCACAGATAATAATTTTANTCCTTTCCCATAAAGATATTGCATAGACAGATAAAAATTTTATATCTATCCTTGGAATAATAATGTTTTCCCAGAACAGTTATTTACTGATATGAGCATGTAGGCACCAACACTGATTTTCCGACAATATTTTACTAGCAGGTCCCCTTAAGACATATTGTAAAAAAGTGTTGAGTTCCTTACTATGACAACTTGGTAGTGTACCGACCTTGTGAGGGAGAAAGATGTTAAAGTAATTGCACAATATGATATGTCAAATATGAAACGTGTGATTTTTTTTCCTTGATGTGGTGTTATGGAACCATTCCTTAACTGTTTAACGACGACTCATGTACCGCCACTGTAGAAGACATGGTGGCTTATATGGTCAGAGTTAATGTCCCCCAGGCACCGACTATAAAGTGCGTGGAGGTTGTGGGAATTGTAATGAGGTAGACTATTACTGTTGTATTTTGAAGTACGAATATATTGTCTCGTATATATTCACAAATACACAACATCAACACTTGAGAGGTGCGGTACTGTGATAGTTTGGTTACTCGGATTTACTGGGCGAATTCGTGGTTTTGAGTGGGCTTCTCGTGACGGTGATTGTCATACTTAACTCTTGTTGCGGGTGTTGTCAGCTGTGGTGGGTGATCTCCGGCGATGAGTAGGCCTTGGCAAGGCCACAGTTGCTGCTGACGTACTGACGTGGTCAGGGGTCCGAACCCCTGACCTGACTCTCTGCTCG